>LPNX010723978.1:258116-287139 GCA_001517045.1 Pseudotsuga menziesii
CGCAAGCGTTTTGTTCATTTAGAACGCGCACGCGTTTTGATTTAACTAAATTGCGCTCGCGTAGTTGTTAAATTCAAAAATTTATTCCCTCCAAAGGATAAGGCCGAGCCTCCACCCATGCTTGCATGGAATTCCTATGCCTATGTGCCTGCTTTGTACTTTGCTTCGGATTCAACATGCCTGTGCCTTGGAGTATCATAAACCATGGCAAATTCAGCATTATATCCAAATTTTCAATATGCTCGTGTTTAGCGGTTCGTCTGATTATGCTGCACACCTCCATTTTTTATGATATTTTAGAAACAGATATGGTTTTTTTTGCAGATTCTAAATATGTAAATTTTAACAAGAATACATAATTTTTTCTATTTTTTTCTTATTTATCTTCTGTCATCACTCCTCAACTCAAAAAACACACTGGTAGTGTTTCGTCCATATCTCTTTCGTTTCTCAACTATTTAAAAAAAAAATTTGTATGGTGCACTAAAGAACCCCAACCTCTACATGCTATAAAAAACCCATTTCCAAATAATTGCATTAAGACATTGAAATGCTGCACCCACAATTGACGTACCATTTTTGAGGTTTGATCTCCTAGATAATTTTAAAAAAATTAAAAAAATTATTTTTATTATTGGAAAAATAGTTGTGCACTAGTCCTATATGTTCTCTATATGTATACCGGTTTTCATAAGTTTATTCCATCATTTAGACACTCAGACGCTGCACCCACAAAAACATATACCTTATAATTTGTCCAAAAAATAAAAAGTGCCTGTTAAAATTTATCTAACTTTAGATAGTTAACAACATTTTCAATAGAAAAAAAATATATATTTGGAAAGGTCATTCAATTTCCTACATTTCTTGTTTTTTACTGATCACAAGATTCATTGTGTAAGTGTCTCAAAATATGCATCCAAGTTGATGGATGCCTGTTTTTTCAGTTTTGTATTGCATCTAACGTGCCAAAAGAGACCCTCAACTTCTTGCACACACCCCCAATATACTTATAGATGACAAATTTGACCCTAAAATAGCAAATTTTGGATTGGCTAGATTATTTCCAGAAGGGGATACCCATGTTTCTACTAGAGTGGGAGGAACAATGTAAGTTGTGCCTTTCATTTATCGATTATTCTTAACCATGAAAGTTAGTGCAATTTCGTTATTCTTATTCTGAGAAAATCCTGTCAAGAGTCAAATGATTCCAAGCATTTATTCATAGTTTCCACAAATTTGTTATTACGCAGAGGCTACACTGCGCTTGAGTATGCAGTCCATGGGCAATTAACTGAAAAAGCTGACGTTTAAAGTTATGGGATCGTGGTTCTTTAAATCGTGAGTGGGAGAAAGTGTGTGGATGCAAGACTGGCTCCCTCTATGCAGCTTCTTTTGGAATGGGTGCGTTCATTAGATCAGTTTATGACCAGAAGCTTGTTTATATCCATGGAATTGAAAACTATGTAACTGATGATTTTGCTAATATTGCAAGTTTGGAATCAATTTCAAGAGGATCAAGTTTTGGATATTGTTGACTCATCATTAGAGGATGGGCAGTACCCAAGAGAGTAGGGGTTAAGAGTGTTGACAATTGCACTTCTCTGCACTCAAGACTCACGGGCGCTGCAGCAGTGTTGGGCATTAAGCCTCATACATTTTAAATATGTAACTACTGAAAACAAGACAAGAAAGTATAACAGATTTACACACAACATCAATCACACAAGAAACATAGAAGTTACGGACAAGGGCATGGAGTCTTTATTCATCATCAACAATAGTTTACAAACTATTCGGGAGAGGGCTTAAAGCCCCGGCTCATTATCAGCCTCAATGGGCCACATCATCATCAACAATAGTTTACAAACTATCCGATAGAGGGCTTAAAGCCCCAGCTCAATATCAGCCTCAATGGGCCACATCATCATCAACAATAGTTTACAAACTACTCGGATGGGCCACATATTTAAGCAAACCAAACCACCTTGACCTTAATGGTCAATTGGTTGTCATATCCCAACAATCTCCACCTTGACATGTGAAAAGATCCTGGTGAAACCACCTTGACCTAAACCGTCAATTGGTTGTCATGTCCCAACAATCTCCACCTTGATATGTGAAAAGATCTCATAGTTGGTTGTCATATTCCAACAATCTCCACCTTGACATGTGAAAAGATCTCATAGCACATCACACCAGTGTACCATACACCAGACATATAACCCTTTTTTTCATTATGTGGACATCAACCTGAAGAAAAGTCTATCCGTCTCTTGTTCATTTACGTTTAAGACAATTGGTTGTCATATCCCAACAATCTCTACCTTGACATGTGAAAAGCCTCTCATAGCACAGTGGTTGTCATATCCCAACAATCTCCACCTTGACATGTGAAAAGATCTCATAGCACATCTATCCGTCTCTTGTTCATTTACGCTCAAGACAATTGGTTTTCATATCCCAACAATCTCTACCTTGACATGTGAAAAGATCTCATAGCACATTGGTTGTCATATCCCAACAATCTCCACCTTGACATGTGAAAAGATCTCATAGCACATCACACCAGCGTACCATACTCGAGATATATAACCCTTTTCTTCATTATGTGGACATCAACCTCTGAGAAAAAACAATCCATCTCTTGTTCATTTAGGCTCAAGATTGTTTTGCTGCTCCCTGATCCTCGATCTTGAATGTCCAACCGAACCAACTTGTTGATCTTATCCACACTTGGTCCTAATTCAAGCATAACGCCAACAACCCAAAACACAAGATAATGAATACCATAAACTCAATGGTTACACCCACTTTTTGTAAAACATAGTTCACCATGAAGGAATAAAAAAACATCTTGTAGCACACGCCTTAGAGATTGCATGAGGCCATACAATGATTACTTTGAGCTTGCAAACAAATCTTCCTCTGCATTCCTGAGCACCTTCTATGCTCCACCTCGAATTTTGCATCCAAAAACCTTAGCAAAATCCGGCCAAGACAACCAAATGAGCCTTTACCGCTCACCTTTATGTCTCTTTACAATGTAGTTAACCAAGCCTTTTAAATAGGCTTCCTTACATGTAATTTCATGGACAAACATACTATGGGCAACCAATACAATGCGCTCAACAACCAACTCATGCCCTACCCCTTTTAGTTTACCTAAATCTACATCTAGTTTCATAGGTAATTAAACAATTTAGGGTATGCATGCCATTCCAGGTCTTACAGTCACATGCCCAATTACATGCAAAATTTAAATTTTACAACTCCAAATTTAAAAAAAAAAAAAAAAAAAATGGTGACTCCACCATCACCATTGCTGCCATTGCTCTCTTTACCCTTCTGCAAACACCCACAAAGATGCAGATAGCTTCTTCACGGACTGAATCTCCGCCCAAAATATTTTAAGAAAAAAAACAAAAACAAAAACTTTTCTCAGAAATTTATTCTAAACTTTCAAATAAACTTCCATTAAAATACTCAATTTTTTATTATTATTCAAACTTCCACAGTTTCTATTCCAAAAAAGAGCTTCCAACAAATAAAAATAATGATTTTTATTTTACTCAGAAATTTATTCTTAGTCACTCTCCAAAAAATAATGCAACAAGCTTGCATAGGCTGGCATTCAACCTGAACTTTTGATAAATAAAATAACACATGTAAATTTTTTATTTTACAGTTCTCCAAAGGCTACCGCTCTCCGAACCGCAAACACAGCATCAAATAAAAAATTCCAGAGTCCAAACACCAGACTCCTCCAACAGCGACCTCCAGTGAGCTTTCTTCTCCACTCTGGCTGGACAGCGATTCTCTTCTCGGTAGTTCTCTACATGTGCAGAAGCAATATGCGCTCTTCTCCATTCAGGAACAGGAAACTACTACGCAGACTCTCAAGGCAATCCACGCTCCAGCGGTCTCCTATGATGAATCTTCACGCTGCATTAAATTTTCAAAGTCTAAAAAAAACAGCAGACCCCACAACGGTGACCTCCAGCGAGCTACATGCGATGGCAATGGGAAAAGATAGCGATTCACACGTAGACTTCTCCTTGTCCACGCTGGTTTAATCAGCAGTGAGCGGCAGGTCCTTTAGGAGACAGCTTCACGCTCCTCCAGACAAAGATCGGAGTACACCTTTCCTCACTGCTTCACCTTTGGCCATGGACTAGACTCTCATGTTTTCTGCAATCCTCTGTTGCTGTTAATCCTGAGCTCTGTCTGACACCACTTGTTGGGCATTAAGTTCACATACATTATAACTATGTAACTACAGAAAACAAGAAAGTATAACAGATTTACATAAAACATCAATTACACAAAAAACAGAAGTTACTTGGTTCACCCACTGAATGTGGGTTATATTAATTGGACAAGGGCATGCAATCTTTATTCATCATCAACAATAGTTTACAAACTATCGGAGAGAGGGCGCCCCTGCTCAATATCAACCTCAATGGGCTACATATTATGTAAGCAAACCTTCAATTACACATACCTGATTATACTGTTGGTGAAACCACCTTGACCTAAACCGTCAATTGGTTGTCATATCCGAACAGGCAGGCAATGTCAAAAGTTCTGTCGATGTTAACCAACAATTCAGAGATTACCATTCATCCCACCCAACCGGCTTTTGTAGATGGCGGTTCAGACAGACCTGCAAATTTTATTCCCACTGCATCCAACTCTGTAAGCTCAGACTCTGCGTCTCACGGATCTATTATTGTGTCTTTATTTCCTCGTTAGTGAATTCACGCAATCTTTGAGTTCCAGAAGACGCAAGCAGAGCCATGTAATATGTATATTAGTATTGAGAAGAATGATACGTATGTGATTCCTTTCATCATATCACATCATAGCAAGATGTTTGTTTTGAAGAACTTGCAAGTTGCTTATCATCTTCTTCCGCTTGAAAGGTAGAGAATATAAAGATAAGATACAAATTATTCGAAGTAGTGAGTTAGTTTTAAAAATCAGACAACGTCTTTGGAGGTCTCGTTTTATGGACAGTCTAATAGGCATTTAGTTTGGTATATCTTGTGTATATGTATAAATGTATATTTAGAAAGGAGGCAAAGAAAAATAAAGATATATAGAAGGTATTTGGTTTGGATATAAACAGGTTGTAGGGATATAGAAATGTTAAATATAATTTTTAATGTTTGAAATTCTATCATTTTTCTTTTGTCCATTTTTTACAATTTTTTAAACTATTCTTACTTTATTTTTCTAACACTTACTCTTACTCTATTTGAAAGATTTACTAAAACCCGATATCAATCAATGTGTAAGAAAATATGTTTGATATTAAAAGTTTGTTCCCTTCATCAACTAAAACAACTAGAACGAGAGAAGATGTTTGATGTTGAAAGTTTGTTCCCTTCATCAACTAAACTTGGAGAAGATGTTTGATGATGAAATGTATATATATTTGATAAATTTAACCTAGTTTAAGTAGATCTTAAATTAAAATATTAAATATTAAAAACAAAATAATATTAAATTTAAATATTAAATATTAGATGTTTGATGATGAAATGTATATATATTTGATAAATTTAACTTAGTTTAAGTAGATCTTAAATTAAAATATTAAATATTAAAAACAAAATAATATTAAATTTAAATATTAAATATTAAAAGTGCTGTAAAAATTATAAAATTAATTTTTAATATGGGTTTGGATAGTTAAGGTGTTGATGTTAATTAAAATCTCTTCAAATTGAGTTGTTTCATGTGTGAATTAGTATAAATAAATAGAAGATGTTTTTTTTTTAATTATAATATTAATAAAAAGTAATATCTATAATTATAATTAAATTCAAAACATTTTTTATAATAAATTTTAATATAATATTTTAATTATTTAGTAATTTATTATCTATATTTAAAATATAATATTAAAAAATTTATTCATATTTATATTTTCAACCATTTGAAAAGCTTATGATATATGAATATAGTAGTTACGAATACTTTTATTTTTCTAAAAAAGACCACAAGTTTAAATATGGAAGGAATACACTTAGAACCTTAAAAATAAATTATATATATATATTTTAATAGAAACAGTAAAAGATGGTGATATTAAACAGGCTGTGCACAACCATTCATTACACAAAAAAGAACCAAGACTGAGAGTTCTTGTTATTCAGAAAACAAAGAACCAAAATTGGTCCAGAGGGGAGACCAAAGAACTCCACATATAGTTTTTACATATTCGATGGACAGTGGTAGTATAAACCCTAACAAAATGTAGATTTAGAAGCAAACGGAAAAACATAAACAGAGAAAGTCATTTAAGAAATTAGCCTCGCGGCTTCATTAGCTGTTCCACGGACTCCTCCTCCATGGGCTGAACTACAACAGGGGTTTCACGGGCCTGACTGGATTGGTTCATGTTAACCAACCGCTGAAGATCTTCCTGGATTCTATCCACTTTTCCCATCATCTCTCTAAGGTTGGATTCGGTATCATCAATCCTTGAATCATGGTTGCTTATCTGATAGGAAGTATAGCTGACCACCTCACCCATATCCTTCATCTCTTGCACCAGAGCTTTGTTATCCATTATGCCAATTGCCATCATTTCATACAGGCGTCTGAGGTTTTTCTTCAGGTCTACAATCCGTGCATTTTCATTTGTCGGGTTCATAATGCCTTGCCTAGGTGGGCGAGTGACAAGATCTAAATGAGAAATACTATTAATAGCACCTTCCAAATTTTGGGTCTGTGAACCATAAAACTCACCAAGAGCCGAGTGAAGAATGTTGACTTCTCGCAGGAGAGAATCTCGGGCAGCTTTGCATTTACAGGAAAGGGTACCAACAGTTCCTTCCTTCCACCCAAAACACTTACAACCTAAAATCAAATTGTTTTTAACTGAAAAAACCTCACCTTCAGAAAAACTGAGCCCGATACCCGAATTCAAATGCCACAGAGGACCGCCGTCGTGGGGAGAGCAATGACAGGAGAAGAAGGCAGCAAGTGCGAGCCTTTCTTTCACAAACGCCCTGCAGAAAGGAAGAGACTCCCAGGGAATCTCCGAGATAAATCCCTCTTCAACGCCTGAAATCATATTCAACAGCGTCCTCTCCAGCGAGAATACAGAGTGAGCAAGGATCAAACCATTGTTCCAAGGAGCTGCTGAGTGAGAATGAAGTCCGAGAGAAGCCATAGCACGAAGTAAGATAGGACCTAGAGCGTGCGAGCTGTAGAGACAATAACTCTGGACAGGACTGGAGTTAATAACGTCAAGAATCGAGGTGGGCGGGAGCACACGCGATGATTGCATGAGAGGCGATGGTGCGAGCCAGATGTGCGCTGGATTCTTGTTAAATGCCCTTTGCTTCTTGGTCCTTGCCATGGTCAATGAACCGCTTGTGCCATAGTTCATTACGGGATCCCATAGATATACCCCTTGCATCGTGACCTTGATAATGTTAAATGATCCTATTATGCAATGATATATGGTCCTTTTGTGATAATAGTTCATTATGGAATGGGTATAGGGGGGAATTAACCCCATTGAGTTGCAAGTGTCCTTGTGGGAGAGAAGCCCCCACGTTTGCCAATTCATCAACGATCACATTGTTTGCTCGAAGAATATGATAGAATTCAAAATGGGGAGAGAGCAGAATGACAACTTTATCATACAAATGATGACATTTTATCGAGCTAGTGATGTATCCATTGAGCATTTTATATATGATGTGTCTAGAATCACCAAATATTGCTACCTTTTTTAGATTTGAGTCGATGAGGATCCTCAATCCCTGCAGAAGGGTTCTCCATTCTGCCTCATTATTAGTCTTGCATCCAATTCCCTAGGCATAAGATTGTTCAATTTTTCCTCAGTATCCAGTAGGATCCCTCTCGCACCTGCCACCCCTAGGTTGCCCTTAGAGGCACCATCGAAAAAGAGAAAATAGGTATTCTTTTCCCGAAGCCATGCCATGAGTTCACTGTTGTTTTTCCTTATTTCCCATGAGTGTTTGTTGAGAAGCTGCTTGCTAATTGTGGTGTTGGACTGAAGGGAGTTCATGTATTTTAAATAGATCTTGCACCAAGAAGCATGAGGCTCTGAGATATTTTCAGAGTGAGGAAAAATGATATTATTCGAGGTGAATTTTTCAGCTATCAGCCCTACAGTTTTGGAGACTATACGTGTAGGAACCATTTTTTTATCTTTAAAAATAGATTTATTTCTTGCTATCCATAGTTGCCAACAGACATTCTTGGGAATGGTGTTCCATAGCCACTTGAGAATGGGCTTCTTTTTAAGAGAACCAGGGAGGTTTTTGTCCCAGTCATCGAGAAGCTGAGCTACTGATCTTGATGGGCTGAATATCGTTCCCAGGGGGAGAACACACTGCCAGACTTTCAAAGAAACACTACAGTGCATGAATAGGTGGCTTGATGTTTCTTCTTGATTATTGCATAGGGCACACCCAGAAGGACCCGCTATCCCTCTTTTACTAAGATTTTCAGCTGTAAGGAGTTTGTTGTGGATCATGAGCCAGCAAAATGAGTTAACTTTAGGAATGTTGTCCGCTTGCCATACTTTTTTTTCAAATGTGTTGACTTGCTGCTGGTTCCTTTGAAAGTCTCTTGTACCCTTCTTTGACGTATATTCCAGACATTCTTACCCCATCCAATGCTATCCTTTTTAGTCTTTGGGGGTGACATGCCATGACATGCCTTTTTATTATTATAGCATAAGATAAGGAAAAATAATAATTTATTCATATTTGTAATAAGTTTTTAAGTATAGTTAAAAATAAATTTTTACTAAAATGATAATATAAAAAAATGATATCAACAAATTTAAACATTAATTTTAAATTAATTTGAAAAATATTTTTAAAATCTTATCTAAAGAATTATTATAAATTTAAGCATAAGAACAAATTAGCATTTTATGCTAATAGTCTACATCATTCATACAAAATACTAATCTACATTTTTAAAAACAAGTGGCTACTATAGAGTAAAAAATACTAATCTACATTAATTAAACGTAAATAAAAATTCTTTTTCATTTTTATTTTTATTATGTCATATTTTTTATTTTGTATCCCTTCATTATATCCATATTACTATTTATCTATTTATCTATTGTAATTGCATGTTTGTTTGCAACTGACATTTTAATTATTGGCCTTGGATGCAGGTGACACATACACACATACCACATGGACCACTTGTCGCAAGGGACACATGGCACAGACGCGATAAACAAAGTGGAAGGAATAACAAAGGTTTTAAACTCTGACGGTGGCAAGTTGCGAGCCAATCCCGCGAGCAGTTGGGCTATTTAGTCGAAACCTTGACTGTATAACAAGTGAGTTAGTACCTACACGTGTTGGTTCGAATTTTAATGAAGCCAACAATTTGCAATATGGAGCCCGTCAACCTACATACTTCTCGCATGATCCTCTCCCTTGAGTTGTTAGTCTTCTTCTCCTCCACCAACCTGCCAGGTGAACTATGTGTGAAAATGGCATGACAATGCGACACTCCGAGGAGAGGTATCTCTGGTCGGGGCTGTAGAAGACAAAATATTAACATGTGAGCTACGAATGGCTATGTGTCTCAGATTTCCATGACGGTTAGATGCATGATAGATGAATGGGAGTCTCAAGTACTCTCTGACCACTTGGACTCAGGGAGAAATGGAGGCAAACTCAACCACTACTGGATCATAAAAAAACATGATGGGAATGTTATTGGAAGATTTAACAAACAAGTGGAGTGGAGACAGGAACATGACGCAGAGCATGCAAACCTGTCTCAACTAGACCAAGGAGCACTTGACCAACCTAGAAGCAAATTTTAATTTGAGGCATTATACCTTTTTTTCGCAACAATGATGAAACTGCGGGTGGCAGAAGCGTGGAGCATCGTGGCATGGACAGGGAGACATCTGCAGTTGTAGAAATATCCACAACACTAGTGGAGGAGAACCTGGACAACACCAGGATAACAAAGCCGATAAAACGTGTCTGTGAGGCCTCAAAGAGTGGCGTTGTTGCACAACCTCTTTAGGATCTACAACCCTCCAACTAGACGAATCGTGAGGATGGGTATGGACCATGCCCCATACTGGAGGAGACGCTGGACGCAATGTATGAAGATGCTACATCCTAAAATCTCCACTGCCATCCCTGGTTCTATCTGTGACTCTGAATTTTTTTGGATATCTCTGTTTTACAAATCTCTCATTTTCATGTTAGTGAAAAGGTCTTTTTTTATTTTATGTAATATGTCGGTTGATGTGCGTCCCAAAGTAGTCAATTTCCTTTTTTGAAAAAACCCAACATAAACTATAACTTTTTTGAAAGACTAGGCTTGTGGCCAAACAGTCTCAGACCCCCATAGCAAGACTATGATACTTTGTACTCTGTTTTTTAACCTCCGTTAATATGAATTTTACTTACAAAAAAATCATTTTAATAATTTAGTTATATTATATCTACTTCTTAAATGCTTATATAGTTGAAACTTAGAAATTTTTTCTATTATTTTAGATTATGTTGTTTAAACATATTGTGAGCATTAACTTCTCAAATTAAATTTAGTTCTAAATGATTAAAGTTAATCTCTCAAATCATAAATAGGTATGTGTATTATGGTTAATGCACAAAGATGGTAGCCACTTTTGTTGCAACAAGAGTATGTGAGCACTAAAGTTGTAAAAAACGAATGTGTTCACATAAATGTGTGTAAGGTCCTTTTGTAGAGGTTCAACCAGGCCTGGAATTTGACGTTTTACAAAACATTTTTTTCATTTTTACACGTATTGGACATGTAATTTTTTTTATAAACAGTCAACATTGACAGGTAAAAAAATATTTGAAACGTCAATTTGACTTATGAATTTAGATCACCTATCAAAATTTTTAATACCTATGTTAACTACTAAAACTTAGCTAACAGTCATTGGCCACCACCAGCACATGGAATCAAACCATGTCCAGCGTCCAAACACTGTCTGTCTTGCATCCTTGGCCAACCAAGGAAAACACCACTTGAAATCAAACGTTGTCCTGCATCCATGGCCTGGCCACCACCTAAAATCGAACGTTGTCCTGTGTCCATGAGCCTACAAATTAGGGACGAACTGAGAGAAGTTTACCCAAATATCCATAAATAGGGGTGAAATACCAAATTTTTACCTATCATCCATAAAATCCAGGCGAACCATCTCCATTTCTCCTCCAAAACTAGAAATTTCTGGCGATTTAACCTCCATTATAGAAGAAATCCAGGTGAATGTCACGATTTTCCCATCGACGGGTGGGCTAAATTCCATCGTATGAATTCTCATAGTTTAACCGGGCAGGCTATTTAATTGGGGAAAATTATATATAAAATAAAAAATGGGTTAATTTATAAAATTAAAAAAACTATTTTAATATTAAAAAATTGCCCACCTTTTTTTGGGCACCCCTTAAAATTCGCATATGGGCTATAATTCGCCCCTAAAATCATCCCTGTTATTGAGTGATACTTCTTTAGAGATAGTGGATGCCACTATGTATAGATAGTTGATTCATTCATAGATGTATTTGAGGAATACAAGGCTAGATATATGCTTTGCAATGAACACATTGAGTCACTATATAGTTGGGATGAGATGTGCTCACTTGAGTGCAACAAAGCATGTGTTGAGGTACATGAAAGGTACAGTGGAATATGGACTCATATATGTTTAAGATCGTGAGAATATACTGCAAGTCTATGTTGATTCAGATTGGGTGAGTAGTGTCGTAAATTGAAAGAGTACCTCAGGATGTTGATTCAGTTTGGGATCAACCATGATCTTGTGGCTTGGTAGAAAGAAGACTAGTGTGGTACTCAGTAAGGATGAGGTAGAATATATATCAACATGTTTAGTCAACAACGAAGTTGTGTGGCTTTTAAATTTGTTTGTAGGGTTGTTTGATCTTGAGTTGGAGGTGACTTATATCTTTTGTGACAACCATAGTTGCATAAATTTGTCTGAGAACCCTATGTTTCATGACAAGTCCAAGCATATCGAGGTCAAGTACCAGTATATATGAGATATGATGCAGAAGGGAGCTGTGAAGCTACAATATATTGTGACAGATGAGTAGATAACCAATGTGTTGACCAAGCCTTCGTCAAAGGTAAAGTTTGAGTACTCAAGCGACAAGCTTGATGTAGTGTAGAACAAGTTCCCCATCTGAGAGGAAGTGTTGAATAATATATGTGATTCTATGGGAAGTAGCGTATAGAGAGTGGAAACAACAGATAGTCATTCACGGGCACGTTACTGACTGGGGAACAAGTTGGACTGACCTCACACAATGTCAGGATGGCCAACCTTCAGGGTTGGATGACCACGTCATGTGGGCTGGTGGATGCCCAGCTTTCAGGCTGGAGGGTCAACATGAGTGGGTTGGAGGGTTCCTAGCATAGTGTTGGATGGCTAGTGTGTGTGCACTAGATCTCCTAACCCTTGTGGTTAGATTCCTAGTCACAGTGGATTGGATGTTTGGTGGTTCCAACAAAGAGGACTAGTCTTCAGGCTAGTCAGCTAGATTCTGTGTGAGCTTGATGTCTAGTTTGTGTGAGATAGATGTCTAGTTCGATGTGAGCTAGATAAAGTCTCGTAATTAAATAAGGTCCGAAAGAACGCCAATACTCATAAGGTCTGAAAGGATAATGAGGTTGTACCGACTATTGAGATGCTACGTGTGATGATGAGGCCTTGGATGCATGATGTGGATGATGGATTGCTCGTACAAAATTTCCAGTTGTGGATAGATTCATGACACTCAACAAGTAAATGGTCAAAGAATACAATCTTGCAAAAATAGTGTTGAAGATGGTGCCAAAATAATACCTTCCTTGCTAAGAAAAAGTACTGATATTTTGTATAGATTCACAATATATTCTTATTGTATTTGATTAAGTAAAAACCCTAAAAATATAATACTAAATTATACATTAAAGAGAATTTAAGGTCTAAAATAGACCTCATAAAAATATATATATATATATNAATTTTATTTAAATTCATTGTTAAAGGACCTCCTCCTGCAACACGCGTCCATGGATAGCCATGGCCATTTATCATCGCAAGCTTAATTTGCAGGTAGTGACTGCAGCTTAAGTTATCTCTGATTTCTTTTCAAAATTGTTTTCTAAAACTTAACATATAGCTAGATGTAAATAGATATGTGCTTTGTAGCTTAAGTTTTATGTGTATTAGCAGTCCTTCATCCCCTGCTCTGCAGCTTAAGTTATTTCTGTTTTTTTTTCAAAAATGCTTTTTAAAACTTTTTTTTTTCAAAAATGCTTTTTAAAACTTTAAACATATGCAAATTGATATGGGGTTTTTCTTTCATTCAGAAAAGTGGTTATGATATGTGCAAAAACATAACAGTCACCGATTTTGATTTCTAAGTGGATCTTTCCATATTTGTATAAGTTAAAAGATAAAATTATATTAAATTATTGAGCTGTAAACTTATTTGTCATTTAAATTTCAATTTACCTTTGTTTGTTTTATTTATTTTTAACATGGTCATTTATATACAAAGAGATATATTTTTTAATAAGTGGTTATGATATGAGTAAAAAACGTAATAGTCACATATTTCTAAGCTTTTATTAAGTGGTTTTTTTTTTCAGGAAGAAAAAAAGCTTGTCTTTGTTATTTTTATTAGGAATCAAAGGGCATCAATAGCACCGTCCCTGAAAAGGTTACATCACGGAGAGAATACAGCTCATAAGGAGAAAATCACATCCAATAACAGCCGTAGCCGGGGGACTATTAAGTGGTTATGTCAACATATTTCTAAGTGGAACTTCACAGATTTGTATATGTTAAAAAATAAAAATATATTAAATTATTGAGGTGTACATTGATGTTTTTGGATTTGAGCAGTGATAAGTTGATTAAATGTGGTTCAAGTTCTAGCGACCCAATTGAAACGAGGAACATAAGTGGTAAGGGTAACTTCCGCTGGTAAGAATTTAGGAATATCAATATTTTCTAAGTGCATATGGTTTTCAAGAGTAGTTTTTGAAAGGATATGATTTAATGGATGCCTATATGGGTTTTATGAATATGTTTCTGTTGTGTTGGAGAGAATTAATTACAAGTTGATGACTATTAAATACTAGCCGACTCAGTTAGACTCTTAGATGTATAGAATTGTCAGTAAATAAATTTGTGAGTAATATGTTGCATATTTTATTATATTTATTCAGCAGTGTTTTTGCTTTGCAAGTCAAGATGTTTAGTAGATTTTGAATCATGTATTTAATAGTGTTTAATGTTAGTAGTAGTTTTCAAGAGAAGTTGAAATTAAGTTTGTGTATGAATAGTTGAAGAAGGATGAAAAACAAAGTCTCTAGGAGAAGAACATAGTAAGAGAGAAATAGGAAGAAGAAAAAGTCTGAGGAGGTTCAGAGCACAAGCTTGAGGTTTTGGAATGTTGTATGTGTTTACTTTCATGAATATTTATGACGTGCATCTTCTCCATAGTTACTTGTGTGAATGGTTTTAACATTTACAGTAGGTAAAAAGAAATAAAAAATCCTTGATATTTCACTATGTAAAAGGCTAGACTTAACCACAAAGTAATTTCTACACAAATCTCATTTTAATATTTTAGTATAGTCCAGTCCAAGATAGTTTAACCTATGGGAAGATAAAAAAGACTCTTGTGGAAGTCAAACAAAAAAATGTTTAAGTCGAACCAAAATTGAATGAGATGCATGTTGAGATACATGTAAAGTTACACTGTCTTATATATGAACAAGACAAAAACTCAATTTTAAGCATTAAGACATGAGTAGCAGACATGTAATACACTGAATAAATGTAAATTATTATTCTTTAGATACTTTATTTTTTTTAATAATATTTTGACAAGGTTCTGAAGTAGTTGTTGAAAGAGTGTTTGCCCATCCACAAGGGGAAAATACAACTCAAGTGATGCACCAGGAATCTTCCCCAAATTCAGTTCAATACTCTGTGGGGTGCTAAAGAGAAGGAGGCTCATAAATGATCAAGTCCTAAGCAAAATACTATATAATAGTATGTCCATCAAGCAAATAGGAGGCTAGCGATGGAAAATGGAATTGATCTGTTAATGCAAGAGATGGAATTGATAATATTTTGTCCTCGTGGTTCAACACACAGGCTCGGGGGTTTTGGAGAAAGTAAGACTTGGTTTCTCTATGAGTTGGTTGGGAGGAACGACAATTTCAGTTTTGTTTTCTTGATAGTGGTGCTAGGTTCCCTATTCTATTTCTTATCTGTTTAAGTATCGATAAATTATCAAGTGAGTATAGACATGAATCGTAATGACATTTCTATTTCATATTATGATTTAATATAAATTGTTCTTTATTATAAAAAATCGTAGATATATTATCTTAGTATATTTTAATGTCTATTTGGGCTTCCATACTCGAATTAGAGTTTCGAATTAGAGTGGATGTAATGTTAGCATGACTAGGATATTAAGATATTATAGATACGGTTAAATATTTTAAATTATGTGTGCATATGTTCTCTTAAAATATTTTAAATGTATTTTTTTAACTAATTGTATTCCCTAGAAGCTGATGTTTTTCATATAGAGCTCATCGAGTTGTTTTTAAAACTATATTGACTTTATGACTTATTTCAAATTAAAAAAAATTGCTTCTAGAATACCTATGGTTACGGCTAGATTCCATTAATACTAGCTAAACAATGATTTTACAGAAGGAAATTACTAGTTAAATAACGATTTTATAGAAGGAAATTACTTGCTAAAACAATGACATTACAGAAGGAACATGATTATTTAAACCCCGAATCAAATAACCCCAGGAAGATATAAAAAAGTATAAACAGTAAATAAAAAGGTTGCAAACACTCGTATAGAGTTCCTTAGAATATGCATAGTAGAGCCGAAAGACTTACTTTCAAACAAACATTTATTTCATGAATCCCTAGGTTAGGGTGTTAACTTAATGTTAAACAATTACACAACTGATGTCGATTGGGTAATCATACCCATTGCAAAGTAAATCGAGCTTAGATTTATTTATAAATCAATACATATTCGCTCACATATCCATATCATAAATCCAAACAATCAGATCCGAATACTAAGTTAAATAACAAATATATCTATTAAATTACAGAGTAAAATAATATCAGTCTTTAAATGTAAAACACACAGCCCCTAATCATGAGTATCACATCTCATGATATATGGCTATGTCCAACAAACTTTTCAACACAATCGAATTACAAAAAGATATTAACATTTGAATGTCATGAAACAAGATTCCATTTGATAAAGAATGTGTGACTGTAAGCCCATTAAAATGACATCCACCATTAAAATCACAATGACATGTACATCTCAATGGATGGTATGATGATACAAATAAAAGAGAGACAATGTGAATCCATTTCTACAAGCAAGTATAGACCCATAAGGGTTTAATAAAAACATATCAACTTATCTTCGCAGTAGTGGCGAAATTCCTATCTATATATTGTCTGCGAACCTAGTGGGAAACCACTATAATTTTTTTTTAATCTTTGTAAACCAAGTACCATTTGGTTGTCGATGGGACTGTTGATGTAGACCGAGCCCATGCACATCAAACAAACGTGAAACAAACTAATAAGGGTTAATATAACTACTAGTAACAAGTTAAGACTATATTCGTCAAACTAAACAAGGTTGGAGGAAATTTCCTCACCTTTGGCAAGGAAGAAGGGGGGCCAAGAGGAGGTGACCTTGTCGCCACTCTCGCCAGCCCAATTTTCTAACCTACATTTCATATCATCACACGATTACAATATAAACTGTAACAATAATATGCATGAGGATGACAAGGCAAAAACCCTTACCTGACCAATAGATACATGGGTGGGAGCTGGAAGTTAGATTTCTTTGGAAGCTCATATAGGTACCCAAACTCCACCTACACATTAAAAGGAAGAATTCAACTTTATTCTTAGAACAATTGACTTGATGCAAGCAAAGCAACTTCCAGTCGAAACTTACCTTAAGCAAATACACAGAGGGCTAGGGGTTGACTCCTCCTGGATACCCTTATATCTCCCCTGCCTACAAAAATTTAGAGACAACCATGAGTTAAAAGCTATTATCATTTCTATTTTTTTTTAAACATGTAACAAAAGGAACCAGAACAAGACTTTGCATATGGACTTATCTTTTACCTAGAAAAGGCGTGGCTGGCTTAAAGGCTTCGCAAGAGAGCAAAGAAGGGCATGTTTCCTTCCTCACCATGACGAACCAGTTAGGTCGAGGCCATAATGGCGGCCTTTCCTCTAATAAAAAACTTTGAAAAAACCGCAGAAGCAAGCAGGAAAAGTTTTCATTAATTGACTGTGTAAAGGATTGAGCAAGGAAGCGCAGTGCAACTATGAATGACCAAGTTCTCTCCCTTCAAACAGTTACAGACTAAACGAATTCCAAAAATAAAATCCTCGAAGAGTAAAACCACATTAAAACCCTTAGCAAAACCCTTACAGAAGATCGTGATATGTGGAGGGTTGAGATCCCTCTTGGACCACATTTGTTGGCAAATAAACTTGCCATTGAATGCGCCTGGATGCGCTGTCAACTCGCAGCCAAGGAAATTTTTTTCTCCATAGCCCAAAAACTTATGCGTTGGAACCCTTGTATCTCCTTTCAAATATTTCAACATGACCACCTAATAACTTTCAACCATGACGTGCAAAGGTTGTGGCTAGGGTCACGACTATGGTGTTTATCACCATAGTCCCCAAAAACACTTCATTACAAACCATTAACCAAACTATGTGCTAAGTCTCTCAAGCTTAAACCTTTAATATAAATTTTAGTTACCCTTGCCTACTTATAGTGGAGGGTAATGCTAGAACTAAGACATAGTTTGCTAGGACTAAGGTATAGTTGCTAGGAGTAAGCCATAGCTTTTTAGGCTTAGGTCCCTAACCAACCAATTTTTAAAATAATTACAAAAGCAATGAAAAAAAATCACCTTAATGAGTTGCATTCAAGGTTGTCGTCACCCGTATGCAATGCCACATAAGGCATAACATGTCCATCTTACATGAAAATTGATATAAGTTATTTTACACGCGTATTTACTCATGACAACAATTTATTTCATTGTGCGACCATTATGTACATGCTACGACAACATAACCGAATAATAAAATAAAATAATTTTTTATTTGATTTTGGATTTTAGAGGTTTGTGCCAATACATAACTTCTTAACTTGCCTACACAACAAATAGATGATTATAATAATGTTGTTTTAAAATTTCAAAAAAAAATGAATATATGCCATGGTGAGGCATTCCCAAGAGGACATCAAAATTGCTAATATAAACTTTTGTTATTATTTATATAATGCCATAAATTCTACAAAATATTTAAAAAATAACATCTATTTTCTTCCACTTTTATATATTTTTTTCAGCACTTAAGATAATCTAATTGTAAAACTAGTAAGAGGGCAAACTTCTACTCTTATCGTGTGTTTTTGGGTTTTGAGGCATTGACCTTTGTACTTGTGCTTTTGTAAAAAATAAATTCTTAGCTAATCAAAAGCATTTTTAAAACATACTCTATTAAAAAAATGGTTTTAGGTTAAATAGTATTTGTAAGAAACCATAATCCTTATATTCATGTTTGAGATTACCTCCATTATAGTTATATAATTTTTAACAACATTTAATCTAAAAATCTTATACATAAAACTAATAATTTCATATACTTTATAACACTAACATTTTTAATTATAATTATTTTATATAATTGATTTAACAAATACAAAAATATATATATATATATATATATATAAAGCTTTTTTATTGACTTTTTTCAATATACCCAAGATGTTTTGATTTTCACTCTGCCTGATTTTTTTATTAAAAAACGCAAACACTTTATTTTAATAGTAATAACTAGTTGGCCGTTAAAGTAATGACTATAAACTTTTGATTTTTCATCAAAATCGTTGAGTTCCGGGGTACATTGTTGAAATATTTGGTGGATTAAAAGTAATGATAATTTTTAATAATTATTGGGCGATAATGTCGTGGACGTATACAGTTTCTGTTTTCGTTTTGATGTTATTTAAAAGTTTAAAATAGCGAGAGATATTTTTGTGTTCCTCTCATCTCCATATCGATATTCTTCACTAAAATCAAGTTGTGTAACTAGGAATTTAAATAGTTTTTTTTTATTATATGGAAATATGCTTCGGAAATCCAGCAATATTTCTCCACATTAATGGATAGTAGAGGTGGTAAACCTCAACCATCTTCACAAAAGATCTAACTCAAAAAACTCAAAGCTTGAACCCGTTACCTCTCTGGTTTTTAAACTTTAATAAATAACAGTAACGGAATAATCAGACTTGGACACCAGAAAGCTCCATCCGCTAAAAAAAAATGTTAAGTAGAAGTATATAAACTTCACTTATTTTTCTTAATTTTGTAAAATTGTATGGAACAATAACAAAGCATGCAGCTGCGATAAAACCAACTAACAAGTCAATATTAAAGTCGTGTCCTGTACGATATCTCCGGAGCAATTTGTTGGAGATTTTCAGAGGTATCACAAAAGACAAAGCCGACGGCGCAGCGATACTTTGAACATGGACTTCATAAAAGAGAAAGACTTACGTTATGTGTTTTAATGGTTTTTCTTCTGCCTTCGGAATTTTAGTGATTGGATGGTTTTTCTTCTCCGCATTTAACCCCGCCTTCCAGATTTTAACTACTATGTCGTCATCCATTCTCCTCTTATTTCTCAGCAGCACTATCGATGAAACTCCCCCACCGCTGGCCACGGCTATTAGAGACGATCCAATCCGAAATTTATCAAGAAATATGTAGCAATTGGGTTCTAATCGCATTCCAGATATCCGTTATTGGCCGGACTGATGGCCAAATTCGCCCCTTTTTCATTTCTGGCGGCCATGATGATTACAGTAGCTCTGGCTGTTGACGACGATCCCCAGGCTAAACTGCTGGGCCGCGGGTGCAGCGACAATAAAACTTACTCGTATGTTAATGCCACAGCTTTTCAGGAAAATCAGGCTGCTGTTTTTGCATCCCTCCTCTCCAATCTCTCATCTGGCGGTTTCACAACGCAAAACAAAACTGGTCAAACGGATTCTGTGTATGGTCTTGCAGTGTGTCGGAAGTACTTAACCGCCCGCGAGTGCTCAGAATGCATTACGGCAGCGGAGAATCAAGTAAAAGAATACTGCCCCAAATCTAATGGTGGTCGGATTCATCGGGACGGTTGTTTCCTCCGCTATGAAAATACTAGTTTTTATGCTCAGGGTGTGGACCCTGGGGCTTCCTTTTATTGTGCCTCCACAGATGCCAGCGATCCACCGTACATATTCCCTGATAGAGTTGAGGCCTTATTAGCGCAACTTAAACTGAACGTTTCAGCAAATAACGACAGTTATTATAGCGTTGGTTCCTTTGATGGCTTATATGGACTCGCTCAGTGTTGGCCGTCCCTTACCACTAGTACTTGCCAAGAATGCTTGACAAAATCTCAGAATCAATTAAGTGACTGCGGTCTCAAGCATGAAGGCCGAGGTCTCGAGGCGGGCTGTTTTATGCGCTACTCAAATTACTCGTTTTTGACAGGTAATTAAAGATAACGAAACTTCATGTAAGAGTTTTATAGATTCGCAGCAACTATTTGCTAATTAATTGCTATATAATGTGTTTGTTAATTCAGTCAAAGGGGTTAGCGGTAGCCGAAATACATTGGTTTTGCTTGTTTTTCCAGTCCCATACAAATTTTATAGATTTGCTGCGACCTATTCGCTGTTTATTTCTCATAAAACACTTCTTATAACATCTCTGTTGATTTGTTTTGTTTCGATTTATTTGCAGCTTCAACGGATTTGACACCGTTGTCTTGGAAATCATCATCGAATTTAGTGGCGATATTGGTAGGAAGTTTTGGGGGAGCAGGTCTTATTGCGATCCTGTGTTTGCTGTTGATCTGTCAACGTAATAGACATCGAAAGGGATCCGCTCGAAAACGTGAGTATGCGGCATACCGATCAGTTTTTCGACTTGACCGTATTTGTTACAAGGAACTTAATGTTATGGTCGTCTTAACGCAGATGACAATTTTGGTACAACCGAAAATTTCGGGCAAGTTTTTTTCGATTACAAGGTTCTTAGAGATTCGACTGGGAACTTTGACAGAAGCAACATCCTTGGCAAAGGAGGATTCGGCGAAGTTTACAAGGTGAAATATCAAAAGTGGATTTGATGGGTTCGCCCAGTTATATGCGTTGTTTGCTGATCAATTTTAACGAGTTTGATTGATGGACAGGGAAGAATTCCGAATGGGAGGGATGTTGCTGTGAAGAAACTGAATGAAAGGCATGAAACTACTCCCGCTGCGGGGGAGTTTCTGACAGAAGTGAAGCTCCTCACCAACGTCCGTCACCGTAATCTTGTTCGTTTACTCGGATGTTGCACGCGAGGGCACGAGCGGTTGCTGGTTTACGAATTCATGTCAAATAATAGTCTTCACAAACATTTATTTGGTTGGTGTAATTATCATCGGCATTAATGTTGTTTTCACCATTCTTGTAATTGGGTTAATAAATTGTGCTAAGACTTCAAATATTTTTTGGTTGACATATCACAACAGAGATAAAAAGTCCTTTGAGCTGGGAAACCCGTTTAAACATTATAGTGGGCACGGCTCGAGGCCTTGCATATCTACATGAGGATTCCAACGTTCGCATTATACACAGAGATATCAAATGTGGTAACATACTTCTAGATGACAGATTTCATCCTAAAATTGCAGATTTTGGATTGGCTAAATTCTTCCCAGAAGGCCAGACACATGTTTCAACCAGAGTGGGAGGAACAATGTAAGTTGTGCGATTCATTTCATAATTGTTCTAAAAATTAAGATTTTCTTCGAGGTGTCTAATTCTGGCACTAATTTATGGCTTCAACGAATCTGTTACGAGGCAGAGGCTACACTGCACCTGAATATGCCGTCCATGGGCAATTGACGGAAAAGGCTGACATTTATAGTTATGGCATCGTGGTTCTTGAGATCTTGAGTGGCAGAAAGTGCGTTGATGCAACACTGCCAGTTCCTATGCACCTTCTTCTCGAATGGGTACGTCTTTGTTGTAAAGAATTCGTTCAACTTTGATAATTATAACATAAAGTTCATTTACAAGCATAGGTTAAAAGCTACTAAGTCAATGATGGTGTAGGCTTGGAATCAATATAAGCGCAATCAAGCTTTGGATATTGTTGATCCAGCATTAGAGGGGCAGTACCCAAGGGAGCAGGCCTTAAGAGTGATAACAGTTGCACTTCTTTGCACTCAAGGCTCTTCGGCGCTGCGGCCCGCCATGTCACAGATTGGGTTGATCTTAACCAACATTTCAGAGATTCCTGCTCAACCTACACAGCCAGCTTTCATAGATGCCGATGCAGTCAGATCTGAGATTTCCCACGCTGCCTCCGAAGGCACAGGCTCAGCTGCTGTTCCATCTGAAGGGTCTCATGGATCTATTAGCGTTTCTTTACTTCCTCGTTAGTGTTAGTGTGCCAACCCTCTTAATGGGGTCTGCAATATGGTCATGGAGACGGTCTTTTAGAGGGTTCTTCTCAAAAGTATCCCTTCATTACTTGGGAATGTAGACCCTTCTTCGTGGCAAAGCTTGGAAATGATTTTAATTGACCTTTTATTTTTCCAGTATATCAATTATACATGGCATTTGGGTTCGCCTTGTAGATTTGTGTTTCTACAATTTGAAATTTTCCTGTATGAATGAGGTTTCATAGGTAACTTACCTATATAAAAAATTGAAAACAACTTGAACATGAGCAGAAGAAATTCGTGCTCACTAGCAAATCAAAATTGAAATCAATATAAACTAAAGTGCATAATGTCGTATAGTATTTCACATTGTTGTTGAATTTTTTAAATTCCATTTTAACAATATTATTAAGTTAATCGCTTCACGGTACTGTTCCTGTTCCTATTCCTGTTCCTGTTCTGGTAGAAATCTTGAGGAGCGCCTTATATACTGGACAGACTTCCCTTGGGGAGGGGAGCCTGTCAAATGGGCACGTTGGATCTCTCATCCAACGGTGCTTATTTGACAGGCTCCCCTCCCAAGGAAAAGTCTGTCCAGTAAATAAGTTTCAGCGAAATTTTGAAGCTTATTATACCTCTCATCCATAACACGATGCTGCTGAGTCAATTTGTCAAACACCCTAAAGTCTTGACTTTGGACATCCCATTGTAAATGGAGCGCCTTATAGACTGAACAGACTTTCCCTAGGGAGGGGAGCCTGTCAAATGGGCTCTCATCCAAGGGTGCCTATTTGACAGGCTCCCCTCCAGAGGGAAAATCTGTCCAATAAATGAGTTTCACTGTTGTAAATGGGTAGTGTTTGTACAATTTTGCCTTTAATCAGCATGACTTTGTAGCGATTCAGGATTTATGAATGTGCTTGAGTTGGGAGTTGGACAAGCAATATGCACTTTGCAGTTGATAAGATTTAGATATGTGTTATGGACAAGCAGTATGGAATTTACATTAGATAATCTATCTACATGAAAATATTAATGATAATGGCTCTTTTACAAAACTTGGTTCAACGTTTCAAAAAAATGCACAGATTTAGGAATGTGTTTTCGGCAAATAGATAGTCTACGCACATGAAAGAAAACTTCATGATGAAAAAATAGTCTACCCAGATTGAGGAATGTGTTTTCGGCCAGTAATAGTCTACAGACATGAAAGAAAAGTTAATGATGATGACTCCCCTTCAAAACTTGGTTCACTGCTAAAAAGAAAATGCATAGAACTGTTGTCCCAAACATAATTTGCAAGTATTGATTATTTTATGTATGTTAAAAATATTAATTAGTAGCATATCTACATCATAAAATATGTATTTTGAAAAATAGATCTACATCATAAAATATATATTTTAAAAATATTAATTACAGTCAGATTCACATCACATTTTAATTTTCTCAATCAAAGTTTGGAAAAGTACATTTATGATAATGAGTCCATCTGGTAGACGAATGAGTCAGTGAGATCTACAACACATTTTAATTGACTCAGTCAGAGTTTGGAAAAGTGCATTTATGATAGTGGGTTCAGAGTTTGGAAAAGTGCATTTATAATAGTGGGTCCATCTCGTAGATGAATGAGTCAGTGAGATCTACATCACATTTTAATTGATTCGGTCAGAGTGAAAAAATATATTTATGATAATGGGTATATCTCGTAGATGAATGAGTTAGGTTATGGAGTTCACATTATTATATTTAAGCAGTATTTTTGAAGTCAAAATTGTTACGTAAATTTAGAGTCATGCATTATTTCACAGTTTTTAATGAGTAGCTTTCAAAATAAAGTCAAAATTAAGTTTGTGTGTAAGTAGTTAAAAAAAATATGTAAAACAAAGTTTCTCGAAAACAAACAGAGAAAAAGTTTGGTTCTAACCGCATAGTAACTTAGACAAATCTTATTTAATATTCGGAGTCAATACAGTCCAAGTAAAACGCCGTCGAAGTTATTTGGCAGAAGCAAACTGTAGAAGTCAATCCAGTTGGTGTAAAATCTTGTGAAAGTAAAAACCTAAAACCCGGTTGAAGATAGATTTGTTGAAGTTGATCCGTAGAAGTTAAATAGTCCAAGTAGACTTGTTAAGATAAATTTGTGGTAAAAAAAAAGTGTGCAAGTTGTAAAAAAATAAAATTAATGCAAATTAATTCTCACTGTTTTTTTCTGGACTCCATTCATTTGTATTTGAATTGTTATAGTCCAAAGTCATCTTTGCCCATTGAATACCTTTTCCAGCGTTTGCATCATACCCGTTTTAAACACTGTGAGTGGTGGATCTGTTTGAAAACTGTGATTGGTGGATCGGACCCAGCTTCGTTGAGGGTCTTGCAAATCAGACGATAAAGAGCAATACTATGGGTGGGCGACCGGAGATTAAAAGGCAGAGGCGGCATCTCAAAATTTTACTTCCGGTAAAGTAATTTGCTGTCATAATTTTTCTTGCAAACATGTTCTAGCGCTTGCCTTGACAAAAGAATAAATGTATGTTGTCTACACCAACATTGATTTTTTTCATCTCAATTCCTATCGATATCTCTTCTTTTCCTTTTCAAATTTCATGCTGTTCTTTACGAGTTCGAGTTTGGCTCTCTCCATGGTTGAATTGTTTTGTTCACAGAAAAAAATGCGTGCTTTGCAACTTAAGTTTTTTTGTTTTTTAAGCAGTCCCTCAGCCCCTTCTCTGCAGCTTGAGTTATCTCTGATTTCTTTTCAAAATTGTTTTCTAAAACTTTACACATAGGTCGATGTAAAGAGATATGTGCTATGTAGCTTAAGTTTTCTGTGTTTTTTTGGCATTCCCCCAGTCCCTGCTCTGCAGCTTAAGTTATTTCTGATTTTTTTTTCAAAAAAATGCTTTCTAAAACTTTAGAAATATGTAAAGAGATTTGGCGTTTTTCTTTCATCCAGAAAAAGTGGTTATTATGATATGTCTAAAGAACACAACAGTAACAGATTTTTAAGTGGAACTTTTCAGATTTGTATGAGTTAAAAATAAATTATATTAAATTATTGAGGTGTAAATTTATTTATCATTTAAATATAAATTTACTTTCTTTGTTTTAATTTTTAAGTGGATAGAAATTTTTATTTGAGATTTAGAGTGGACTAACACTTATGCTTTTTCATCCAAGGATAAGACAAGTGTACTAAGATTCTATGCTAGTCGTCAAAATTCAAAACAAATACTCATACTTGATGAATGGATAACCAACAATTCATGGCAGATAACTAAAAGAATGTGAGGTAAAAAAATAAAAAGAATATAAAAACTAACTTATACTTGACAAATGGATAGCAAGAAGATTTTCGGTGATAACATGTAGTTAGGCATGGATAACTCACAAGAGTGTTTAACTAAAAGAATATGACAAATAAAAAATAATTTTCCATTCCATAACTATCTCTCAAGGAATTGATCTCAATTAACCTCATCCAAGATCCAACTATGTGAGTGTGCTAGTTTTAATTCTGTTATTTATATACATAAATATACAAAAAAATATTTTTTATTAAGTAATAAGTAATTTTGATATGAGTAAAGAACATAACTGAAAAATATTTCTAAGTGGAACATTGGAGATTTGTATAAGTTAAAAGTTAGATTAAGTAATATATAGATATACAGAGTTATAATTTTGATTAAGCAATACATATATAAATAACTTATCTTGATATGCTCCATTAGAAAATGACACCTAACCACTTCAAACCAAACATTTTCACTTTTTTATGATGAAAAGCATCACTTATATAGTATTTGGTTGAAGATAATGAGGAGATTAGTTTTTCGATAAAACATTGTTGTTTAGAGTTTATACTTAAAAACAATTTTAAAGCATATCTATTTAAATAATTATTGGTTAATAGAGGTTGACATTTGCCTCGTTTTGTGTTATTGGTTAATAGAAGTTGACACTTTTCTTTTTTTTTAAATGTAGTTCACTATTTGTTAGAGGGCTACTCCACGGAAAATACCAATACATGATATTCAAACTGAATCAAGGTATGGTCAGCTCATCATTCACAACATTTATTACAAAGGGCTCCATAAGAGCATCATGTCACTTACAAGAGTAGAACCTGGGTGGGGAGGGTAACATTCATTCCTTCCATCCACCCAAGCTACATCCATTTGACAGGTCGTTCCACATTCCATAATCAAGAGCTTGTATCCTCTTTCCTATTCCTAATGGTGGAAACTCTGAATTTGCAGCACCAAGCTGGAAATGCATTTTGGCCATTTGGGTGGATTCTGGCCTAGAATTTCAAATTTTCTATGCCTTTCCATTAAAATTTATTGACGGTTTCATGTATTTTGTGCCCGTTTTATATAAATTTATGCCTCTGTTTGTAAGTTTTTTTTGCCTATAAATTTATTTTTATGTAATAGCATTGTAATATCTGTGTATTCTTTATCATTTCAATTTAAAATTAACACAAACAATAGCAGTTAAATTTATGCTTACAATCTGTGTATTTTTTATCATTTCAATTTAAAATTAACACAAACATCACAAACCAGCAGTTAAATTCATGCTTACACATTGTTGTGCCTAATAAGTTTTTGGTATATAGGTAGTAAAAAGGTAAATATGTCACAAGGAAAAACCTGTGTAATATTTGACTGGGTGTTCCGTGGACTCACACTCACCCAAAGGTTACAAGTGAAAACATAAAATGTACATAAAAGAACATGGGAAATGTACCTAAACCTAAAACATATTTCAAATGTGCATATTTGAACAATAAAACATGCAATGCCAAAAGTCACATGACACCTTAAAAAAATCCACAGATCCAATGGCACACACATTTCAAGCAAGCTCAAAAACATACCTGAAAAAGCTCTACTAAAAATGAAATGCAACACTACACTATCCAGTAAAATTTTCAGTGGCTAAATAATTAGCATTGTTTTGTTTCTTAGCTTCTTCTAGTTGTTGTTATAACTTTCAATCTGTAATAAAAAACTCCTTTCCATACCTCTCAAATTCCATTCCCCACTGGAAATACCAAGTGTCCCGAGTATTAAATTCCCACCAACAATACCACTTTTTTCAAAATATAGTACTAAATATCCATGAAAAAAAACATAACATGTCATAATAGCATCATCAACCATTAATAATTAATAAGGACAGGTTATAGTTTGAGAGGCATTAAAAATTTTGACGAAAATTATTAATTACGCCGTAAGGCGTTTCAACAAGTGGGAGTCGATTCGTCGAATTTAATATTTTTTTTTTAATTTTCATTCATAGGATGTTTTCGTCCGACGATTGGGGTAATCTATGTCATTGATCTTGATCTAGAATTTCTGTCAATTGAAAGGATGGCCATTTAAACTGGCACCTGCTCCCTTAAATGCACATCAATCCATGCCCTGCCGACACTCTTAGGTAGTGCTGCCTACCTCCATCTACCTCTAGGTGAATTTAATTCGTATTCCTAGAAGCTGGACAACACTATTCGAAGTTGCACAACACTATCAGTTTTCTGTTCGTCCCCTTGAATGTTTGTTGCAGTTCCCTTCCGTTCACAGTAGCACAGGCACCACATTCTGCGGTACAGAGGTTTGGATTTCAGTAGCGCAGCATTAGCACAGCATCACATTCTGTAGTAGAGAGGTAATCTTTAGCCGGGCATGTTAAGTAATATAAGTAATATGAATATATTTAATAACACATGAAGCTAGCTTAAATACCTACAAAATACATTAAATTTAAATTGGACATCGAGAATACATTAAAGACCTCAATAAATTTCTGCTGACCTCCTCTAGCTTCACCCGGTGAATGTGCTCCTTAGCTTCGTCCTTATAAGAACTAAAATAGTTTGATTTTATGATAACTTTCAAGGTAGTGCATTCTTTTATTGTACCAACAGAGGTTGAGAGCACTCTACAGATGAATACTAGACAATCTCTAACTAGATGCACCAAACCATATTAATAAAATAACAAGGTAGATTCATCTTATCAATGAATTTTCAAACACCAAAGATTTGATAACTATGAATTAAACTAGATCTATTCTGATGTAAGAAGCTTTTTGTAGAATCATAATAAACAATTCATTATTTTGGGCAAAATTCACGAACAAATTTTTATATCCAGACCTGCAAGCTAAGTTACCTGACACGTCCATACTGGCCCACGTGTCCGTATCCGCGGTGTCCACGTGAAGACACGCTACGGTACGTGTCCGACACGTGGTCAAAACGTGTCTTATCCCTGGGACATGTGGTCAACGCGTGTCCGACACTCTTTTGAAACGTGTCTTGATTTTAGGACACGTGTCCTGTGAAAAGTTTTCAAGTTTTCAACAGATATGTAACTTCCAGCT
>LPNX010723978.1:287331-312746 GCA_001517045.1 Pseudotsuga menziesii
CACACTTGGCATTCACACACACTTATGTCTTGGCCAACTTGTCTCTGAACTATACATCTGTTATTTGAATCAATATCTACTATCAAGATTCAATATTTTCTCTATTACAGTAATTTGTATAATATATATATATATATATATATATATTTTAATATTATATATAACGTGTCCTCCGTGTCCTGATTCCGGGGGTCGCTGTGTCCATGTCGGATACTCGTTTTTCCGTGTCCTCCGTGTCCCGTGTCTTCGTGTCAGGTGACTCAGCCTGCAAGTAATCGAGTTGGTCTTCAAGAACTTCCAAAGTATCTCGAATGGAAGAGAGGCTGCTCGCTTCCATGGCTCCATCGACGCCCACTTCAGACTCTGAGAGCTTGCCTCCATTTGAACGTCCTCCCTCATCTCCATCAACAGCAGAAGCTGCGTTTCGGCCATTGATTTCAATGGCATGTTGTAACACCCTCTCTATGGCGTCCTTTGTAATGTGGGTAGTTGCTGACGAATTGTTTCGGTCTCTCTCAAATACCAGGTTCCTTTGTTGGACTCCTTCCTTGTAATATTCTTTGAATTTCTTTTTGTATTGCTTCCTTAGTATTCAGACAAGCCATCCGCAACAACTCAGTGGTAATGGGCATTTTTTTACAGTCCCGCTCGTGGTCCTCCAGGAAAACACCAGTTCAGTGGTAACCCACTAGCAATTGATTGCTCAGATCACGAAGGCATGTTTACGTCTACATTTTAACGCACCTGTGCCATCTGGGGCTGCATGCAGGTATGGTTTTGTGCCATCTAGGGCCACATGCAGTAGGATTAGCTTTTCATATGGGGTGTATGCAATATGGTTTTTGTGACATCTGGGCGGCATGCAGTATGGACACGCGTCATATCGTGGCCAAGTCGAATCGGTTTGAGGGTCGTATGTCGTCTTCGTCTCCAGATGACTTGCTCTTTACATCAGGGTCACGATAGCTTATAAAGACATCGTAGTAGAGGTGGTTTTCTAACTTTTTCAACACTCATTTTAGAATTTGAGAGGCCCAGTTCCCCTCGTCACTGAAACATATTTGCAATAGACTTATTAATATGGTTTTAGATTTCAAGTGTTAGTCTTAGGTTTATAATTTCCCTTCCTTCCGTACTTGGATGACTGGGAATGAATTGGTGCAGTGGGACCCATGCGGGCTAGAGGGATTTCCTGGAGGGTGAAGGTTGTGTGTTTGACTATGGGCCTCATTTTAGTATTTTCCATGCTTGCACCCAGTCTGATGGTTGTATTGTGTATCCTCTGTTGTACATCCACCTACCTATTAATAGAACAAATTCATTGAAACGAAAATGAGCATGGATTGTTGGATGCTTCACCCATTAAATGCCTCCAATTCGAAGCCATTTTTTCCTGCAACATCGGAAAGAGCATTCCTCCATTTTTCAATAGTGTTGGTGTCGAATTTTTTATTTTCTTCGAAGTTGAGGAGTGCTTGACCATACACTCCCTTATCTCCTAATTACGTGCATCGAAGTACTGAAGGCTTGACACCATAGAAGACTGGAATAACAGACTCTAACCTAACCATGAGTTCATTCAGACAAGACTTGACTCAACAAATTATTTGGGAGGGAAAACTGCTATATTGATGCTTCTCGAATAGTGCCTTCCATTTCAGGAGTGAAGTTATCTCCCCCTTGCAATTCCAGCAGGTTAAAATACACTCTCAATTCGTGTTCATGAAGGTGATGGTTGACATGCCTAGCGAAGGTTTTTTGGACGTTTAGATCATAGTAATTTATGAATACATTGTAGGAAGAGGAGGATGTATTCTCGGTAGAGGAAGAGGATTCAAAGTGGGCCATGAGAGGTAGGAAGGAGTATGCGAGAGATTGGGAATGAAATTATATTGAACGCTCCAGTTCAATAGTTTCGTTCTTTTGATCTAGTCATGCAACATGTATGTAGAACGCGGTTTTATAGGAATTTTTTTGTATCGATACAACATCACACATTGCACACATTTGACACAGGAGAGGGCCTTAGCTCAGCTTATGATTCATTTCCAATCAATAAGCGCGACCGACGGGCCAAGAATGAAGATGGAAATATTTATCAATAGCGGCAATGGCAACGAGAGATTCTGTATGAAGAATGCGTGGTTCAACACTTGCAGACCCAGTCGAAAGGAATAATAACTTAAAGATCAAGTGAATAGATATGTCCACTCAAAAGAATGATAATTATCCCAACAACTAACGAACATAAATAAATCGATTTATTGTTAGTAAAAAAATATGATTGGTGCTATATTCATTCACTAGCCAACCAACAACTGACGAACATGAAAGTAGCCATAGAATAGAATTTGTCTTTTCCAGGTGGCATCCATCTCAATCTCTGTCATCGACGCGCTCTCCTCCTTTTCGTTACTCATCACATCACAGAGACAGAGGCATCATACATTCAAAAGACAAGATACTCACCGCATAAAAGCTAAGTTGCTCATCATCTTGCGCACTGCGTAAAAGCTAAGATGCTCAACGTAGTTAAATACTAGCAATTGTACATAGTTAAATACTAGCAATTGTACATAGGGATTCCAAGCCTTTTAGGAACAATTAAATAAGAATATTCACATGATTTAGAACAATGTGAAAAATGATTAAGAAAAACTTACCACTTCAACTTTTCACTAAATAAGAAGATTCACATGATTTAGAACAATGTGAAAAAGGGTTAAGAAAACTTCAACTTATCATTAGGTCATAGTTTATTGGACATCTTTATCTTTTTGGCTAAGCTACATAAGTTTAGATGTACGATTTTCGCGACGCTATAAAATTTCTTACGACTTTTTTTTTATGAAGCTAAAATTTTTACATGTATGAATTTTTTTTATGTTCTTTTTTTCATGAAGCTATAAAAAAATTTACGTCTTTTTTATTTTTTCCACAAAGCTTTAATTTTTATTTATTGATGCTTAACAAAAAATGAGAATGTAGATCTTCAATATTGAAGATGTTTATATAAAAAAATATCGATCCTTGAACCAAAAAAAATTAGAATATAGATCTTCAATATTGAATAAATGAACTACAAGTGTATATTTGAGTTTATTCATATTTATTATTTATGACTGCTTTCAACTTTAGTTTGTCTAATAACAAGTATATAAATGTATTACAGGCCGGTTCAATATAATATTGTTTAAACCAAATTCATTTACAACAGTTACTTTACATATTTTAATTGTTTTTTTTTCGTGGATGCTAATTAGGTATAGGTAAATGCCTATTGGTATCTACGTTAAACAATATACACAACTATTACAACGTTAAAAGAAACAATATAATGATATTTACTACCACATACACACTAAATATTACATGCGATAACTTATTTATAATCAATAATACATTTTTCCAATTCAATTCTCCTTTACATATTAATTGGTAGTGTTGCATTCTAGATATATATTTTTTAGTTTATTCATAAATTTTCTATGCATCACAAATGACATAATGACATATTGCAGGTGCTCAGACAAGTGCATAAAGTAGTGTTGCAAAGTCCAAAAACAAAGGTGTGCAAGGTGTAAGGTATACTTTTATTTTATCAAAAGCCTTACCTATGTTTATTACTTTCATCCAGCATTATGATGTTATCGAATAATCTCATGTGCATGCATGCATCTCATAGTATATATTCTTAAAAAAGATACATAGTACATCAACAAAGGAAAACAAGTGAAGACACCTCCTTATTTTATATGTTAAATTAAATCGTGTGGGAACCCTATTTATGTGTTTTTTTACAAGCAAGTTGTTAAAATATACTTACTTCTGAAAAGTGAATCTACATTTAAAGCATTTGGATTTACTATTTTCATAACATATTTTGTTAATCTAAATTTATTAACAAACAAATAAGATGAACTAGCCTAAATATTCAACCAACTTCAATTTCAATATGGAAGAAATGAATGAATGGTGGTTATGATTTTATTTATGGAAATAAATAAATGTTTAAGATGGATGTATGGTAGCTTTATTTCTTTTATGTTATAAACGGATATAAATATTTTTATTTAATTTATATTTTTAGTAACTTATCACTCATTTTTTTTATCTTAATATTAAAAAACAAAATTAATAAATACAATTATGATTTATAAAAAAATTGTAGCATTAGTCATTCTTGCTTTTTTTAACTTTACAAAGATATAAATTTTAATATTGAACATTTTCTTTTCTTTTAATATTTAGAATTTTTGTTATATGATTATTATTCATATAAAAAAGAATAATAAAAAATTAACTTTTACTTTATAATAATTTCTAAAAACATATTAAATAAATATAATATATCAATTAAAACATTTGTTTAAAATTACTTTTTTAGTAATAACTTACATAAATTTATATATTGTTTTTCCAATTAAATTTAAAAAAAAATAATTAACAATAATAATAACTATACTGTAATAAATATATAATTTTATTTCTTAAATAAATTAAAATATTTTTTTTATAATTTACAAAATTAATTTAACTAAAACTTTATAACTTCATAATTAATTAATATGAAGATCTATTTTTTATATATAATATACTAAACTATGTCAAAATTTTAAGATGTTGTTTTTTTAACTTTTTAAATATATAAAATTTAAAATTGAATATTTTCTTTTGTTTGAAGGTTTAGAATTTTTGTTATATGATTCTTATTCCTATCAAAAAATAATAATAAATAATTTACTTTTACTTTATAATAATTCTTAATAAAATATATCAATTAAAACATCCTGCCTAGTGCATACCAGGTGCATACCATCTGCTCACGTAGTGAACCATTTGAAAAAAAAAAAAGAAATTAAGTTTCTTTAGGTATCCTAAACTATATATATACTATGGCAACTCTCCACCTCAAATAAAATTATTCAATTATATTATCCAGGGTAAACCACCTAAATTAAACCCCCTCCACCCAAGTAAGTACTATACCCAATTATTTTGGAATAAATATAATATATCAATTAAAACATTTGTTGAAAATTAAATTATTTTTAATAATAACTTACATAAATTTATATATTATTTTTCCAATTAAATTTCAAAAAAATTAATTAACAGTAATAATAACTATACTTTAATAAATATATAATTTTATTTCTTTAAAAAATTAATTTTTTTATTATTATATACTTTATAACTTCATAACTAGCAATTACCCCAAGGAAGGTGCAATAATACGTCGTTAAAGTAATTGTTAGCGGGTAAGTGAGAACAGGTAGTCCAGTATCTATCATTGCCTAACCAGCATAACCTATTAATAAGAAAAACAACATCATTGGCAAACACATAAGAATTTCACCTATTGACCAAGTTACAAGATAAAATTGAGGAAGTTGCAGTGATTTCAAATGTGAAGCATTCCAAGTTCTATTTTTGCACATTTAGATATTGACTTTTCAAAGAGTCTAGCAAACCTATTTTTTATTATAATTTTGAGGTGCAAAGCTTAGGGCTGAAGCAAAACACCAAGGACAGCTTTGGCCATGTTGCCATCATAGGTGTATATGAATACATCACTTTCCAAAGCCATTATGTAATCCAATCCTGCCAATCTATTTTGAAACTGTTTGATACTTTAGAAAAAGGCCTGTCTGATGAGGAGTCAGTGGATAACCTGCCTGCTTACGTCTTTGTTCCCCATCTATATGTTTTTCCTTCCAATGGGAATACCTATGTTACTTTGAAAGGAAATCTTTTCTATTGTAGTTCTATCCCTCTACACATATATTCAACAAGAAGTGACTACCATACTTGAGAAATCAAATCTGCAATTATTATGTCTATTACTACAGTGCAAAATCATATCTACGTTATCACATTTACTTATTGAAAATTGGCGAGAGGAAGAGACAACTGGTCCCATGTCACTTTTAGGGCAATCATAAGGTAAACCATCATATGCACTAATTCTTCAATAAATGATGCACTAGTATACAAACATTTGAAATCTAAACAAAACTTATACCTTTCATTGTGTCTTTCAAAATGAAAGGAAAAGGTTATTATATATAAAACTTACAATGGTTCATGCTCCCTCAGGCTAATGCCCTTTTTTTTTACATTAGAGACTAATCATAATCTACCATATATTCTATGTGACCAATAATGGAATCATGCTATCATCAGTTCAGTTCACCTTGAGACATGAGTTGGTGGAGGTGAAAACAAGCTTCCACTTTCACCGTATGAAGCTGAAGTGACAACTTTGTTCACATTTGTCTCAAACATCTTGGTGCCAAAAACTTTTCTTCATGTCAAAAATTCTTCAAGATATATCAAGGGAGAGAAAAACTGTGCAATAAGTAGTACATGATTATATGGTCCTTACGAAGAAAATATATTTGTTGCACTTAACTTTTAGTGGAGTTTACATCTTCAAACCTAGGAAATTGGCAGATATAGAAGATCTACAATCCAAACCTCTAAAGATTTAGGGTTTTAGAATCCAAGGATAAAAAATTACAAGTTACATGAATAAACTTAGAATTTAAATGTTATTATTGGATTGAATGGAAATTGATCAAATCATATGATAATTAACCAGGGAAATGGTTGCTGCAGGAGCAACATGAATGTACACAAAATCCTTACTTTGACTAGGAGGGAGTGACTTTAACCACTTAGGAAATGAATACGTATTGTTGGCATCTGGTTTGGAGAGACCCCATAAAGGACCATACAATCTTTGGATAGAGAAGCCAATAGCTGTCAGTGTCTAGTGTGGAGATCTATTTGTGATAGATGCAACATATCTGTAATAAGTAGTTCGTGACTGAGTCCAAGATTTCGTGAGCTTCTGCGAGATAGCCACCTAACATTTTCTGCAGATTGTTAACAATAAAGCAACATCAGTACTGTTTTTGTAATGAATAATCACCAAGTCATTATTATAGTAGGAGTTGCATAGATTTATCCCACATTATTGGATGAAAATCACTATTTTCATAGCAGAATAAAAAAAATTAGTTCTTTTCTCAAATATTTACAAACAAACATTTTATTTCTGTAAAATGCCACTAAGTGCAAAAAAAATCAAGGTAAAACAATAAAACATAAGAACTAGATGAACTAATATGTTATTTTTAATATAGATTTAATTGCAAAATCCAAAACTATCATTGATTTTTCCTTGTTTGTCTAGGATATGTGGCACTACATTATTTTTACCCCTGGCTCATTCTTGCTGAAGTTGAATTGTGGTGGCCAAAATTTAAGATTCAGAGGACTTACTCTGTGGGGAAGTAGGAAGATAACTCTGTTTAGGTGTAGGAGAGGGCTTTAGCTTTGGCTTTGGAACTGTAGTTGGAGTAGAAGATCTTGAATCTGATCACTGTCACTTCCAGAAGAACAACCATTAAAAGCATCACCATCAATATCACTGAAACAAATTGAAACCAAATTAATTTCATCCTATAAAACAATAATACCTGGGAGAAGCTGGTTGTCTCCAACATTTCCACCTTGAAGTCTAGCTAAACTTCCAACTATTGGGCCATTGTTGTAGGTTGCAGGTTCTGTTTGCTCATAGTTGTCTCTTGGATCTGCAAAGTTATCATTGTAATCAACCTACACGAACGTGGTTTTAGCCAAAGGACTGAATAGGAATTAAGGCTTTTTAGATCTTGGACTCATTAATCTATCTTCATTATAAGGAGATTTTTATCCCATCATGGGATTTACAATTATTATACCTGCGACTTAGCTAATGCCAACAGCTGAGATGGATCTACTTCTCCACTAGAGCATTGCAGTTGCTTGCTAGCAGAAGACAAATAATCAGAGTAGATTGTCATGCATGTTGTAAATGCAAGCATATCTTGCTCATATCTAAACATAGCAAGAAAATAATGGATAACATTCATCAATCCCTGGTTCTAGAGCAATAACCAAAGTACCTGATATTCACATTCTTTGACACCTCCAATTTTAAACATGAGATACCTCATACCTGAGATGGAGGGCAATGAAGGGTTCCCTTCTCTGAATTCTGGTGACAAGAGTTCGTGCAAGTTTCTCAATGGGGTCAGCAAAGTTTAGAGCTTGATAATTGGCACGACAACGGATCTTCTGAATTGAATTAGGAAGGTCATTATTTGCAAGACCAGAATTAGCATGAGTGAAGTATAGCACATTGTGCTTTTTTAGGAAAGGAAGCATCTCATGCTTGTAGAAAGATACATGTACAATGCTCTGTTTAGCCAAAATACAACAACAATTTGAACAAAGATTCTCCAATAGTCTGTGACCTTCACAACCCAACAACGGATTAAAATGCCTTGTGGATACAATATGAATATACATTTACTATCAAACCGAACAAACAGGACTATTGCCTTCTAGGGCACAGATTACCGAAGAGTACAGTATTCCTTTTGTTGCCCCTCTAGATTGGAAAAAGGTCATCCTTGGAATATTGGATGATCTCATAGACAGGAAGGGGTGAGTGGGATGTGATTAGCCTAACAGGGATATCCTTGTTAAGGAAAGGGCTGGGTTTATCAGGCTTCCACGAGAAAATTGATCCAGTCCATGTAGGATAACTAATGGGTTTGAGAATAAAGTTGGCTACACAACTCTCCATCAAAATGTATGTTATCTTGAAGTTGGAGCCAAAGCAGACATGGTTTCCCTAATTGAATATGTAAAGAGGGGGGTATCTGTATGTGTGATCTTTTTCCTTAATGATGTACATTCTCGATGTGCTATTGTTTAGTAATGTAAAGAGGGGGGGTTGTGGGTGGGGGTATCTGTATGTCTGATATTTTGGCTTAATGATGTAGATTCTCGATGTGCTATTGTTTAGTAATGTAAATCCTGATATATTCAAAACACACACAGAGGCATCCAAAGTAGAGAACCATTGCATCCATAAACACACTTCCATTTTTAACAAGATACAGGGTGTCCTTGCCTAACATACAAATAAAATAAAATACTACAAAACAACAGGCATCATCCAAGACTTATATGTGGGAGAAAGAAGGTTTACCTCAGAATGAAGTTTTGACATTAGCATCCATTCACCTGGTCCACAAATATCAGAGAAAACAGTTGCTACAGTTGAAACAACATATTTTCCTTCTTTTTGTATCTGTTGAGAAGTATCAGTTTCATGGTCCATCCTCCATGTATCCCCTTTTGGATCTGAATACATTAAACAGTCATATTAGACAGTTTCTAATTCACGTTTCGTGTCTTTAGGACACTATTAAGTAATAGCTTGAAAGAGAAAGTAAGGAGCCACATGGCAACTATAACCTTTGCATTTAAAATAAAAGTGACAATGAGCTTGCTAAATTTATCATTTCCAGTTTTGTTTTTTAACCGAGAGGAGGTATTGCTCCGGGCAACAATGGATTCCTTCTCCCCACCATGATATGATAACCTATCAGAGTAGCACACAACACAAGAACAATGAACTATAATATAAATATAGTATTCGGTTGTTGTGATTAAGGGGAGGGTGGCTAAAATAAAGTAATGTTTTTGTTTCTTCTTTTATAAAATGTTCAAATAGCATGGAAAGAAAAGTAGATAGGACAGTACCTTTTAGTTTGGAGTTGGATGCTTTGCATGCCACAAAGGGAGCTTGCATTGGCGGGAACCGGAGATGACAAGTACATATGAAGTAGCTGTACTAGTAAATTAAAAAATCGACTAACAAACTATTGCAACAGTTATTTATTTACAGACCATATACTCTACAGTTGCTACAGCTGAAACAACATATTTTCCTTCTTATTGTATCTGCCGAGAAGTAGCAGTTTCATGGTCCATCCTCCATGTATCCCCTTTTGGATCTGAATACATTAAACAATGATATTAGATAGTTTTTAATTCACGTTTCATGTCTTTAGGACACTATTAAGTAACAGCTTGAAAGAGAAAGTAAGGAGCCACATGGCAACTATAACCTTTGCATTTAAAGTAAAAGTGACAATGAGCTTGCTGAATTTATCATTTCCAGTTCTGTTTTTTAACCGAGAGGAGCTATTGCTCCGGGAAACAATGGATTCCTTCTCCCCACCATGATATGATAACCTGTCAGAGTAGCACACAACACGAGAACAATGAACTATAATATAAATATAGTATTCGGTTGTTGCGATTAAGGGGAGGGTGGCTAAAAGAAAGTAATTTTTTTGTTTCTTCTTGTATAAAATGTTCAAATAGCATGGAAAGAAAAGTAGATAGGACAGTACCTTTTAGTTTGGAGTTGGATGCTTTGCATGCCACAAAGGAATCTTGCATTGGCGGGAACCGAAGAGGACACGTACAGATGAAGTAGTTGTACTAGTAAATTAAAAAATCGACTAACAAACTGTTGCAACAGTTATTTATTTACAGACCATATACTCTTTTATGGAGAGTATTTTCAAACGATTCGAGTATTGCAAATATTTGAAACCAACTGAATGTACAAATAGTATACTTGTAGTAGAAGTTAAAAAATGGGCAACAAATTTACTTTCAAACCAAGTATAGGGACATGCTGGGGGAAAAAACAGACATAGGTATGAAGTCAATAAGTACAAGTTAAATAAACAGACAGGATAAATGTACAATAGAACTTAAGAATTTAGTATATATTGTGAATTGTTTCTATGTACATATAGTATAGTGTGAATTATTTCTCTGATCATAAGAGAGTATTTGAAACAAAATGAGGATTGCGAATATTTGAAACCAATTTAATGTCCAAAAAATCTAAATTGAGTAGAAGTAACAAATGGACAACATATTTACTTTGAAACCAAGTATAGGGAGTCCATGGGAAAAATAATATACATATGTGTAATGACAAGAAGTAGAAGCTAAATATATACATGGATTAAATGTACAGTAGAAGTTAAGAACTGAGTATAATGTGAACTGTTTCTATTTACATAGAGTTTGTTGCATTGTATTTGTAAAAGAAGTGTTTGTTTGATAGAGTATATAGTTTAGAGAGGTGCATTACATGCAAGTAGAAGGGAAATATAATAAATGTACATGTATTGTGGTAGTAGTGGAAGCATGTAATATATACAATGTTTGTGCATTCCATGTGTGGAAAACGCTAATACATCTATTCAAGAAAAGCATAGGTTATGGAAAAGGTAGTACGTACAAGTGAAGGGTAGTAATGGTAATTGAAGAACGTGTGGGAATCAAAGAAGAAGGGTTGTTGGGTTGTAAGGAGAGGGAAAAGAGAATTGCAAGCAAGGAGGAGGCTCTAGTCATAAATGCAAGAGGGACTATGGCAACGACAACACCAGGAAATGTTTATGTATTGAGCAAGACAAGGGTGGTGGGATACTAAGTCTTTGCGGATCTTGCGCATGGTGTCCCTTTCATGCATATGGATCATGCGTTGAAGGAAGGCTCTTATTTCTGAGAGAAGCTTAATAATAGGGTGAATCAGATTCAGTGGGATGTTTGAAGTTGATTGGAAGCGTGCTTCAATTTGTTGCAGCGATGCTTGTTGTTCCTTGATTTGCTTGCAGAAGTCAGCAAGGGTGTTCAGGTATTGCATGTCCATGTCTGTTGTTGAAGAGCTAGGAAGATAGAAAATAGAGCGATTAAAAGCTTAACATGTTCAAATAATATAGAGTAAAGAAAGGCACATCTTTTTTTGTAATTGAATTGCTATACTAATATTTTTTTTTTCATAGTACCGAATAAGAAAAGCAAGAAGATATTCACATCATAGATGATAGGAAAAAAAGTTGAAAACTTGTGTAATGGACATTTTGTTGTTCTTTTTTTTGTTTGTTCTAGTAGAGAGAAAAGAATGTTGTAAGTGTAATGTTATGGTAGATTCAAGTAGATGAAATAAAACGAAGTTAAGATGTTGGAAGCAAATGAACAGAAATATATGCATGAGTGCAAGAGTGTTTTTTTGGGGGGTGGATGGGGGGAGGGAAGAAGGTGAGTAGCAAGTGAAAAGTGATAGTATTTGGTTTTTATGGTGTTGTTTGTTTATTATTTTCTGTGTAACCGAGAAGAGGTGTGGGAAGCAATGCATGGGTGTTCCAGAAAGAGCGGGTGCCACGCAGAGCAAAGCCAAACCGCATGGCATGATCAGCAACATGAGATTCTAGCATCTGGATGAGTTGTGTGCGCAAAGCCGAGACAGTTGCAGGGAGTGTGTCTGCTAGGTTGCGTTTAACAAAAACAGCTGTGGTAGCTTGGCTACGATGGCGCATCATAAGGTTGTACAAGTAGTAGCGGAAGCGAGGGTGTTGGGAAAACCTATTATCATGGAATCGGATAAGGTGCAAAGCATATTCCTGCATGAAGACTTCGTAAATACGAGGTTGTTTTAGCATGGGAACCCCTGTGGGAAATAGCATTGGGAATGCCATTAAGAGGAGCCCTTTCGTATTGTATTCATTTATTGGAGAAAGACCAATGGGGGGCCAATCAATTGATGTTGAAGGGGTGGTAGGGGTTGTAGATGCAAACCGCCTAATTTCTTCAGTCTCAGTGTGAGAATCTGGGAGTGCAAGAACAAAGGACGAGGTTTCAATGCTTGTTGGAATTGGCATTGAAGGTGTTACATCATCAGTAGTGGGTGAGGGTAGTTGGAGGTCAGGCCCAGGGGTTGTGGCATGGTGAAGAAGGGAGGACACATCTATGGGTTCAAGTGGCAAAGCATGTAATGCTTGGAGTTCAAGGTGGACATCCTTGTAATATAGGTCATTGGAGATTTTGAATTCCAATGCAGCTAGAACATTTGAACAGCTAACAATGAATTCATAAGGCTTGTTTGCAGCATTGAATTTTCGAACAACAAGGATGTCCAAGTCTGCTAAGAGGCGTGGAAGAGAGGTGGCTATTGTGGAGATATCTTGTGGGAAGCTAATAGTATGGCCGGAGTATTTGTATTTGCCACCACGTGCATGCGTAACTTGAAGTATTGGATTGACTCAGGAAATTAGCATTTCTTCTATTTGAGTCAGGTGTGCAAGTTCAATTGGTTGGTTTCCAGGATCCATTTTGTTATCTGTGGAGAAGCGATGGCCATGTTGCTCATTACTACATCGAGAGCATGTATAGCTTCCACTTGAGAAATTTGTTTTCATTTTTGGATATGATTCCTTGCATATGGAGCAAACATGAAGTGGGTGGAGGCGAGAAAGTCGATTAAGAAAGCAAGCATGACCATCTGGAAAGGGGGTGGTTGGAGGCGGGGGTGTAGTGGATGTGTGCATTGGGGTAGGGTTGATTGAAGCATTGATGTTTCCACTCCTAGATTGATAAGTAAGATGTCTATGCGCATTTTGGTGGTCCTTTGTTTGGCTATAAAGAAGCCTTCTACGTGCATTTATTTGGTCACATGTAGTATTGGGCAACATGGGTTGTTGAATAGGAGTTTGCCTTGAACCTGGAGGAGACATTGATGGAAATTTCAAATGTTATAAATGTGTAATTGTAAGAAAAAGTCGAGGCGAGTACATTAAAAGCAAGACATGCAAAGTACAAATAAGAAGGTATGTCTACATATAGAAAATAACGCATTGCGAAAGTTTTTGCAAGAAATAAGGTAAAAAACAGTTTTTGTGATGTATGTGGAGCATTTATGTATGTGAAAAGCAACCAAGGAGCAACATAGTAGAAAAAAGAAATCCACATATATGACATAATAAACATTGTATACATGTAAGAAAACGTGAAATGTTTTATGGATAGAGATCCTTTATGGCCGAGGGCTCAGTGGCGAGCAGGCATAAATCCTTTGCAGAGACACCAAGTAGTTTGTTGGCTGCATCATCAAAAGTTGTGGTCCCGTTGATCTGGCCGGTGTGGTATTGCAAGGAAAGCTTTAAAATGTTCACCATCACATTTGCTGCAATACCAAGTGTTGAAAGCTCTATGTGCAACTTTCTTCATGCATTGAACACCATCAACAAAGAGAGAGCATGCAAGGAAGTGGAAGTCATCCATGTTAATGTCAACAATGGAAGCACGCACAAAGAACCATAGGTTCTTATTAGAGGGTTTCATGCTTTGCAAGTCGAAAATTGTTTTATATGGGTGTGTTCAAGACATAGAGCCTATGTATTTGCGGCTCAAGGATGGTGACGCAGCACGAAATCCATGATCAGTGTACCATTTTGGAAGGAGATGGGTTGCCTCAATATCTGGATTGTTAAGGATGGTACTACTGGGAACACTTCCAATTGTTTTACCATTGTAATCTGTAAGACGACCACCCTTTATTGCAAGGATAGGTGGTGGGTCGAAGGAGTGTAGTGAAGCGACATGTGAACCCTTAGTGTGGCAATGATGACCCCAAAGTGTGACATCAATGCTAAAAAAAGATGTGTCTCTGAGGCAAATGGTTCTCCTACTTGTTTCAGAACCGTCTTTTTTCCGAATTGTAGATGCAGGCGAGACAAAGCTAACAAGGCCAATCAGGTCAACCATGGAATTTGAAGGTAAACTTTGGAGGTCATTGATTGTTTTAAAGTGGAAGGAATGTAAAGGAATGGAGGGGAATGCATCAATTCAAGGGTGGATGGTCGACGTAGATGAAAGGACAATCTCAAGATGGTTGTTCAAATGGTTATATGAAGGGTTGCTTGTTTTGATTGTGCCATTCGAGATAGTGTAAACTGTCTCGATTTCAACAAGGGAATAGAAGGTGTCAACAAAGTTGTTAAAGGCAGAGACATGGATCTATTCTACAGAACAATCAATAAGGTCAAATCCAAATAGTTTCCCTGGGCCGCGTTGGTTGGTGTATTCATGGATGGGTGTCTTGGCAAGCACACGACCTTGGATGCACCATTTTTTATAGTTGGGATTGAGTGCTTTGAATGGAATTACAGTTGTTGGCATTGGTATTGGTGTATCTGATGCTTGGGATGAGTGAACATTGCTTTCTTCTATGGGGCGGCTGGATTGGCTAGTTGATGAACCAATTGGAATGCCAAAGCTAGTCGGTAGTAAAAGAGGAATAGGGCTCCCAACAAGGGAAAGCTTGCGGTGAACTAGTTCAAGATCGAGTATTGTAATAGTCCTGTAGGATAAAAAGGCAAGAATTAGTAAAGGTATTATAAAATTGATGATGTTGGTGGTAGGTAAAAATGTACAACCTAAGCTACCTAAGAGAGGGCTTAAAATAATGGGCAGAAAAGTACGTGTTATTATGGACGACATTGCAGGTGCACTTGGCGAGCTTGATGACAGAGCCTTCTTGGAGTTCTCCATTTGATATGAGGGAGTTGAAGGTAGTTGGGAGCAAAGTTTAGTGCGTGTTGTTACCATTAGAGATAGTAATTCGGAAACGTGGAGTAGTTGCATTTGTTGGTCCGAATGGGTGGAGTGAAAAAACCTGTAGAAGTGGTTGAAGATGTACAACACCAAACAACAAAGAAGATATCGCATTTTTTGTCAAGGGTGCCTCCATTATGCGGGGAAAACACTGAGAGCAAGAGGAAAAAAACGTGTAAGTTTATGAAAATTTTGTTTTGTGTATATATACATATATGTATATATATATATATATACTATTGTACGAGTGACATACAACCATGCGATACGTACAATGAAACTGTAGCAGGCATAAGAGTAGAATGTACAACATTGCCATATATATACTATTTTTTTTAAATATAATGTGAGAAAAAAGCATGCAATGGAATTATGCAAATTTAGGTTGTAAATGCTTAAAGTGTATTAGAGGCACGATCCAGCAAGGAATTTATTGGATACTTTGGCCCTTCTCGACATATCCTTTCTGGTCAACCGACTGTCTCATTACGATCCTCATTATGTGTTTTATTGAGTCCAATTCTCGTCGCTTCAATACACCCCTCGTTCTACTTTTCTGATGCAACACACTCTATTTGTCCTCTAATATTCCATATCTAGGTTTGCATTATTTTCCATCAGTGTATAAGGAGGAGATTCAAACTAACGATGTGATCCACAAGTCAACAAAGGGCTTGACTATATTCTCTCTCTAAATGCAGGTATTTTTTTCCTTGTGTGTCATCACTGTATAATTATGTGTTATTCAAAATATTGACTATCATGTCTTATTCAAAAAATTGAATCAAAATTATATAATTAGTTCAAATATATGAAACTACTCTTGATATGCTTCTTGATATAATACTTGTAATATAAGACAATAATCATAATACTAAATTGGAATAATACTAAAAGCAGATACATTTGGGGATCTCTCTGATAGCTGTAAAGTTGGAGAATTCCAGCCATCCAACCAAATGGGGATAGAAAAGCATAAAGTCTGCCAAGGGCAGACTTTTATCATCATTCCTGTAGCAACAGGTCAGAAAATCTCGCTGAAATAATTCGTGAGAGACCAAGAAACATATGAATCAGGAGCATAACAAGAAGGCTGATAGGCACATCCATGTCAGCAAAAGAACCATTCATTCAAAATGAATGCTTGTGCCTCATAAAGAGAGTGAAAGGGAAAATCCCGGCACAAGCCAAAATAACTGAAATATCCCATGATCAATGATCATACCATCTAAAGATCCAGAAAATTCCCCATGCCCCGGGGCCAATGAAAGAACCTGTTTGGAGAGATTGTCAGCCTGCTAGTTATGCTCGCGGTAGATATGATTGATGGTCACTAAAGGGACATGATACAACAGAGAAAGAATGTCGTCACACCAATGACTCAGAAGTGGGGTGTTCAATGAAGTAGTTCTCTTCACCCAAGAGATCATAACCATTGAATCCCCAAATACAGATAACAGAGGGATCCCCAAATGAATGTCAACCGAAAGTAGTGACCAAATAGGCAGAAGCTCTAATTTGGTGCGGGTGCGTCTATTATCCTAGGTTAAGATCTTGTTGGCTATTTATAACCATAACATAATAAAAGTTTTTTAATTCCATAAAATAAGCATAATTTTTTTTAATTCCATGCATAAGAAAAGTTATTTTATTTGTGAAATGTGCCAAAACAATCCTCAATAACTACTTCATATTTGCATCAGAACTACATACCAAATTTACCCTTCAACAAACTTTCAAATATGTGTATTGAAGAGAAGGCTCTTCTTTGCAAAGAAGTGCCACATTTTTTTCGTTACATTCCTCTCTAAGAGCACCTTTAGAATGTAGAAGATTTCCGCAAATGCAAATACATTTGCGGATCTCTCTGATAGCTATAAAGCTAGATAATTCCAGCCATCCAACCAAAATGGGGATAGAAAATCATAAAGTCTTCCAAGGGCAGACTTTTATCATCATTCCTGTAGCAACAGGTCAGAAAATCTATCTGAAATAATTCGTGAGAGACCAAGAAACATATGAATCAGGAGCATAACAAGAAGGCTGATAGGCACATCCATGTCAGCAAAATAACCATTCATTCAAACTGAATGCTTGTGCCTCAAAAAGAGAGTGAAAGGGCAAAGCCCAGCACAAGCCAAAATAACTGAAATATCCCATGATTAATGATCATACCATCTAAAGATCCAGAAAATTCCCTATGCCCCAGGGCCAACGAAAGAGCCTGTTTGGAGAGACTGTTAGCCTGCTAGTTATGCTCGCGATAGATATGATTGATGGTCACTAAAGGCACATGATGCAGCAGAGAAAGAATTTCATCACACCAATGACTCAGAAGTGGGGTGTTCAATGAAGCAGTTCTGTTCACCCATGAGATGATAACCTGTGAATCCCCAAATACAGATAAGAGAGGGATCCCCAAATGAATGGCAACCGAAAGCAGTGCCCAAAGAGCTAGAATCTCTAATCTGGTGTTGGTGCATCTATTATCCCAGGTTAAGAGCTTGTTGGCTATTTATAACCATAATATAATAAAAGTTATTTAATTCCATAAAATAACAATAATTTTTTTTAATTCCATGCATAAGTAAAGTTATTTTCTTTGTGAAATGTGCCAAAACAATCCTCAATAACTACTTTAGATTTGCATAATAACTCCATAGCAAATTTACCCTCTAACAAACTTTCAAATATGTCTATTGAAGAGAAGGCTCTTCTTTGCAAAGAAGTGCCACATTTTTTCGTTACATTCCTCTGTAAGAGCACCTTGATAATGCACAAGAATTCCGCAGACTTTTTCTGATCATTCCTGTAGCAACAGGTCATCTATCTAAAATAATTCATGACAAACCAAAAAACATATGAATCAGGAGCATAACAAGAAGGCTGATAGGCACATCCATGTCAGCAAAAAAACCATTCATTCAAACTGAATGCTTGTGCCTCATAAAGAGAGTGAAAGGGCAACGCCCGACACAAGCCAAATTAACTGAAATATCCCATGATCAATGATCATACCATCTAAAGATCCAAAAAAATCCCGTATGCCTCGAGGCCAACGAAAGAGCCTATTTGGAGAGACCGTCAGGCTGCTAGTTATGCTCGCGAAAGATATGATTGATGGTCACTAAAGGGACATGATGCAACAAAGAAAGAATGTCATCACACCAATGACTCATAAGTGGCATGTTCAATGAAGCAATTCTGTTCACGTAAGAGATGCTAACATGTGAATCCCCAAATATAGATAAGAGAGGGATCCCCAAATGAATGGAAATCGAAAGCAGTGCCCAAAGAGCCAGAATCAACCCCCATCCCTCGGTGTCTCCTTCATGATCCGTTGGTCCTCCGCATGTTTTCAAGTTGAGTCTGTGTAAAACCTCTGTGCTGATAGTTGGGCCTTCTAGATGTTTTGGAGGTAAAGGTTAGAACCGAGTCCGGGCTTCTCCACAAGTCACAGCATTGATGGTTGAAGGTTTCTAGTCGCTGCCTTGCTCTGCCCTCCCATTTCTCCTACAAGTTTCAGTGTTCGCGTGTTTTGAACCTTTGTTGAGCATTGTTCATAGGCTTTGCCGTGACTGTTGAGCTGGTCAGAACCGTAGGTGTCCGACGATTCTGGAGTGTCGTGGGCGATTTCTGGAGAGCCAGTCCTGTGAAAGAGCCCGTCTGAAACATGAAGTGTTTTTTTCTCAGTTTGGCAGTTATTCTGAATTTATTATATAGCTTGCTATTCATGGAGGAGGTGGTTGAACATCTTGTCATGGCAATCACCCCTCCTTGCTGCCTAAATGGTGTTTACTGGTCAGATTTAGTTTGCGTGGGTTTGCACAGAGAAGTTGCATTGTTTCTAGTTGCAGGAATTCTGATACAAAGAGCCAAAGAACTAAAAAAACACAGGTGCATCTATTATCCTAGGTTAAGAGCTTGTTGGCTATTTATAACCATAAAATAATAAAAGTTTTTTAATTCCATAAAATAAGCATACAATTTTTTAATTCCATGCATAAGCAAAGTAATTTTATTTGTGAAATGTGCCAAAACAATCCTCAATAACTACTTTAGATTTGCATCATAACTTCATACCAAATTTACCCTTCAACAAACTTTCAAATATGTGTATTGAAGATAAGGCTCTTCTTTGCAAAGAAGTGCCACATTTTTTTGTTACTTTCCTCTCTAAGAGCACCTTCAGAATGCAGAAGAATTCCGCAAATGCAGATACATTTGAGGATCTCTCTGATAGCTGTAACGTCGGAGAATTCCAGCCATCCAACCAAAATGGGGATAGAAAAGAATAAAGTCTGCCAAGGGAAGAATTTTATCATCATTCCTGTAGCAACAGGTCAGAAAATATATCTGAAATAATTCGTGAGAGACCAAGAAACATATGAATCAGGAGCATAACAAGAAGGCTGATAAGCACATCCATGTCAGCAAAAGAACCATTCATTTAAACTGAATGCTTGTGCGTCATAAAAAGAGTGAAAGGGCAAAGCCTGGCACAAGCCAAAATAACTGAAATATCCCATGATCAATGATCATACCATCTAAAGATCCAGAAAATTCCCCATGCCCCGGGGCCAAAGAAAGATCCTGTTTGGAGAGACTGTCAACCTGCCAATTATGCTTGTGATAGATATGATTGATGGTCACTAAAGGCACATGATGCAGCAGAGAAAGAATGTCATCACACCAATGACTCAGAAGTGGGGTGTTCAATGAAGCAGTTTTGTTCACCCATGAGATGATAACCTGTGAATCCCCAAATATAGATAAGAGAGGGATCCCCAAATGAATGGCAACCGAAAGCAGTGCCCAAAGAGGCAGACGCTCTAATCTGGTGTTGGTGCATCTATTATCCTAGGTTAAGAGCTTGTTGGTTATTTATAACCATAATATAATAAAAGTTATTTAATTCCATAAAATAACAATAAATTTTTTTAATTCCATGCATAAGCAAAGTTATTTTCTTTGTGAAATGTGCCAAAACAATCCTCAATAACTACTTCAGATTTGCATAATAACTCCATAGCAAATTTACCCTTTAACAAACTTTCAAATATGTCTATTGAAGAGAAGGATCTTCTTTGCAAAGAAGTGCCACATTTTTTTGTTACGTTCCTCTCTAAGAGCACCTCCAGAATGCAGAATAATTCCAAAACAATCCTCGATAACTTGAAAACACGTGGAGGAACAGCGGATCACGAAGCAGACACGCGGGGATGGGGGTTAAGTGCCAGGACCACCGGATCGCGAAGAGGACACGAGGAGAACCACTGGATCGCGAAGAGTGAAATGTGCCAAAACAATCCTCGATAACTACTTCAGATTTGCATAATAACTCCATAGAAAATTTACCCTTTAACAAACTTTCAAATATGTCTATTGAAGAGAAGGCTCTTCTTCGCAAAGAAGTGCCACATTTTTTCGTTACATTCCTGTCTAAGAGCACCTTCAGAATGCAGAAGAATTCCGCAAATGCAGATACATTTGGGGATCTCTCTGATAGCTGTAAAGTTGGAGAATCCCAGTCATCCAACCAAAATGGGGATAGGAAAGCATAAAGTCTGCGAAGGGCATACTTTTCTCATCATTCCTGTAGCAACAGGTCAGAAAATCTATCTTAAATATTTCGTGAGAGACCAAAAAACATATGAATCAGGAGCATAACAAGAAGGCTGATAGGCACATCCATGTCAGCAAAATAACCATTCATTCAAACTAAATGCTTGTGCCTCATAAAGAGAGTGAAAGGGCAAAGCCCGGCACAAGCCAAAATAACTGAAATATCCCATGATCAATGATCATACCATCTAAAGATCCAGAAAATCCCTCATGCCCCGGGGCCAACGAAAGAGCCTGTTTGGAGAGACTGCCAGCCTGCTAGTTATGCTCGCAGTAGATATGATTGATGGTCAGTAAAGGCACATGATGCAGCAGAGAAAGAATGTCATCACACCAATGAATCAAAAGTGGGGTGTTCAATGAAGCAGTTATGTTCACCCATGAGATGATAACCTGTGAATCCCCAAATATAGATAAGAGAGGGATCCCAAAATGAATGGCATCCGAAAGCAGTGCCCAAAGAGCCAGAAGCTCTAATCTGGTGTTTGTGCATCTATTATCCTAGGTGAAGATATTGTTGGCTATTCATAACCATAATATAATAAAATTTATTTAATTCCATAAAATAACGATAAATTTTATTACTTCCATGCATAAGCAAAGTTATTTTCTTTGTGAAATGTGCCAAAACAATCCTCAATAACTACTTCAGATTTGCATAATAACTCCATAGCAAATTTACCCTTCAAAAAACTTTCAAATATGTCTATTGAAGAGAAGGCTCTTCTTTGCAAAGAAGTGCCACATTTTTTTGTTACATTCCTCTCTAAGACCACCTCCAGAATGTAGAAGAATTCCACAAATGCAGATACATTTGGGGATCTCTCTGATAGCTATAAAGTCGGAGAATTCTGGCCATCCAACCAAAATGCGGACGGAAAAGCATAAAGTCTGCCAAGGGCAGACTTTTATCATCATTCCTGCAGCAACAGGTCAGAAAATCTATCTAAAATAATTCGTGAGAGACCAAGAAACATATGAATTAGGAGCATAACAAGAAGGATGATGGGCACATCCATGTCAGCAAAAGAACCATTCATTCAAATTGAATACTTGTGCCTCATAAACAGAGTTAAAGGGAAAAGCGGACTCTTGCTACAAGACGGGCTCTTTCACAGGAGGGGCTCTCAAGAAATCACCTCGCGACAATCCAGAATTGCCGGACAAGAGTCACGGCTCTCCAGAAATCACTAGACTATAGAAGGAAGAGAATTGTTTGGAAACCAATGTTCATTTCGTCGTCTATTCAACCAACCGTGCTTCTTTGCGTGTCTTCTTCGTGATCCCCTGGTTCTCCGCGTGTCTTCTTCGTGATACGCTGGTCTTCTGCGTGTCTTCAAATTGACTCTTGCTGGGTAGTAAAGAACTTCGGTGTTGATAGTCCGGCCTTAAGGATCTTTTGGAGGTAAATCTTAGAACCCAGTTCGGGCTTGTTCACAAGTGACAACATTGATGGTTGGACCTGGGACTTAACCCCCATCCCCGAGTTGCTAGTTGATTAAGGTTTCCGGTTGGTGTCTTGCTTTGTCGTAGTTGGCAATACAGGAAACCTATGCAAAATGCACAGCGCAAGAGGAGACACGCGTAAAAGTAGCACTGGCAAGAGGGACAATGACATCTACAGTTGTTGAGAACAAAACTTCAGAGGAGAATGCCTAACGACATTGCATTCAAGTCTGTGCCTTGATTTGATTGAAGATGCAAGTGAAAGTTCTAAAATATGTTCAATTATAAGTCTTAGTACAATTGTCTATATTTCAACTTATTCTTTACTTTGCATGTGGAATCATCCATCTCTCCTGTTACATTTCATTACTTACGACTTAATGCTTTATCCAAAACAGTTTAGAAAATTTCATTTGAACTGGAGTTTGGTGAAGCGGAAAATCCAAAGGGGACAGAGTTTTCATTTTTTCTTCTAGATTGATTTAGGATTTTTGAAAGTTTTAGAGAGAGACCCTCAAAACCTCTAGGGCATGGAAAACTATCTTTGAAACTTTAACTTATAAAACTATGCCAAACATCAATTTTTTTACAGAATTTCTACTTAAAACTTATTCTTGCACCCTCTTGGATAGGCAACTTGCCTTACTCATTTATCATTTATTCTCAATGTGGCAGAACTCCATGGACATTGATTTGATTCATATGAAAGTGATAACATAACTGTAAGGTCTTTGGACTGGAATGACTTTAGAATCCATTAATTAAAAAGGGTAAATGACTTGCAGAGTGCACTCTACACTCAATGGATTCCAAAGCCCTGAAATTAAAAAAGGGTTCCTGCTCGTGTGTAAAATTCTGGTTCCCTCAGGCAATCTATAAGAATCCATTAATTAAAAAAGGAAAATGACTTGCAAAGTGCACTATGCACTGAATGGATTCTAAATTCCTGAAATAAAAAAAGGCGTCCTCCTCGTGTGTAAACTTCCGGTTCCCTCAGGCAATCTACAAAGACTATTCACAACTTGTGTTACAAGCATTTACAGATAAAAAGTTTTCGGCGTGTGTCAAAATGCTTGTTGACGTAAGGAATTTAAGAAAACTCCATGAAACACTTTGACCCTTTTTTTATTTTATTTTATTTTATTTTATTTTTATTTTTCTGTAGCTTGTTATTTTATTTTATTCCTATTAAGAAAATCTGCAAAAGCTTACTACATATGCAATTCCCCTCGTGCCTTTTAATATCTATGCACCCAGAGAATAAAGGGGCACTCCATTGGTCTGGTGTCTATGTGCATATAGTTATGTGCATTATAGAAGGTTCACTAAATCTAAAAGATGTATTCCATGCATTGAACATAGACATTCATCTGCTTACAAATTGGATAAAGGTAAGCAACTCTAACACCTTTGCTCTCTTGGTTCTATTTTTAATACCACTAGTGATTTTTAAGTTTAGTTTTTCATAATGAACATTTTTCAATTTTAATGCCTAGCAACCAAAGTGACATTGATACAGTTTGTTCTCGTAGCAATTGTTGGGTTTAATTTCAGAAAATTGCTTCTCGCCCCTTTCTTTCAAACAAATTTTAATCCTTTATCCATTTTGGTTTCCTTAAATACAAATGTTTCTTGACTGCAGAATTCTATATTTTCCATTTCTTAGCTGCCTATAATCTCTACAATATTCTGGTTTTTTACTGTTAAAGTGTAAATTCCACCTTAATAACCAAGTATATTCTGGATTTCAATTCTTGCTTTTATCAAGCCCTTCTAGGTATAAGGGATTGGGTAAAAAGTTGGGGTAAATGTGGCAAAAGTTGTTTTCTGAGAAACAACTACATTGAGAATTTTGAAAGAGTGGTTCTATGTAAAAGCCTCCCTTGGGTAAGTAGTTAGGGGTAATTGTTGCAAAATCTGTTTTTTGAGAATCAACAATATTGGGAATTATGAAAGCGGTTCTATGTAAGAACAAACAATCTTGTAGTTTTGAGACACTACACTATTATTTGGTTTGTAAGAGATACCAATACTTATAGATTAGAATTTAGCTGAAGTCATCTGACAGTTGCCTTGGTATGAGCTAATTTTGACAGAAATTTTGGGAAAAAACATGTTTAAAAAGTTGAAGTTTATTATGTTAGGTTCATTCATCACATACTCCAATTGCACTACGATTCTGAAGATATTATAACTCGAGAAAGTTCAATATTTGAGTAGAATTCTTAGTGCTGTTCAGCAATAAGTAGAAGATATGTAAACGAATGATAAAAGTAAAGTCCTGAACAGTAACCAGCATTGAAAAGAAGCACAACTAATAAACCAGCAGGTCACGAAGAAGACAAGCGGAGAAGTGCGGTGGGCTAAATAGACGACGGAATGAGCAGTGGTTTACCAAAGAACTATAGGGGAGAACGCCTTACGACATAAAAAATACCGTGCAAGCATAAATGGGAATACTATTCGGTCATATACTCCTTTTTCAGTATGGAAAGAAAGGGCAAAATAGGGCTGATAAAGAGATGACCAGTCCAATCTTTCGACCATGCGCCTACAAACGATGTCTAAAGTCAGAAGTGAGAAGGTCTAAATTAAATTCATTCATTCTTCCTACTAAAGGTTAATAGCAATGGTATACTGACCCCGTTCGATCTAATAAGTTATGGTAGTAGTTCCTAGGGCAGTTCTAAGGATTCCTGAGTGGGCATACCCATATTAAAAAAATAGGAACATCAAGAAAAATGTAGCTCAAAACGTTTTTCTTCTTCTGATGATGATGGTGGTGGAATCCCACCCATAAGGATAATATTAAAATATTTCTCACTCATTGGGAACACAAAATATAGAATTGGTTTGCTTAGTGATAACTCAATGGCCAACTCACAAGTGCCCAACGAGTCAAATCACAGACTTGATGCTAGCTGGCAATAGGAACTCAAATCATTTTACTTTTTTTTCCCATTATGATGGTGGAATCCCACCCCTTCTAGAGAACATTTCAATATTTCTCACTCCTAGGGAAA
>LPNX010723978.1:313094-330736 GCA_001517045.1 Pseudotsuga menziesii
GATACTTGCTATCTATTTTACATGCAAACAACCAAGTAGAGATGGAAACCCACACAATGTTAGTTCACCGTTAGGCTAAAATTTTCCCAAATTATCTATATTTCCAACCACCCTTTCTAAGTTTTGGGCGGAAACACTTATTTGGGTTCGCTTTTTGTTATTTTTTGTTGTTGGAGAAGAGATGGAGTCTACCTCTTCTGTTGTAGAATGCATTGGAGTCCCCAACTATGGAAACTCATTGGTTGTCGGTTTCCCTGTGCCTTTATTGCTATTAGGATTTACTACAAGATAGGCATGAATTCCCTAGATTCCACATGAAAATGCCGTGTCATCTTAACTCAAGAAGGAGAAAAAGGAAGCGCATTTTCGTAGAATATACCCTGTCATTTTAACTCCACTTAGAACACATGCATACAAGACATTCAAGAAACTCAAAATGCATTCTTCACTGAGGGTTTTACTTACCGGGGCGTATCTTGTGCGAAGAACTCGGGTTGCAGAGGGATATTCGTGGACCATAAATAGTCCGAAACTTAGATCTACAAGGAATAGAGTGAGAAGATACATAAACTTAGACAAAGTTCTTCCCATAACTTGAACAACAAGCAGCTTCCTCCGTTAATTAGACACCCACATCCATTCCTGGACAAGATAATTAACAAATATATTTATATTCAAGAATGCCGAAAGAAATTGACATGGAGTAAATTCTGCGTATAAAAGTGTATTAAGAGAACTAAGGCCTATTCTATGAAAGTAAAATAATTTGGAAATTCAGAAGTCATTGTCGCTGTATAGAAACTTGAAATACCCTTTAAATAATTAGAAAAACAAATATTAAAACAAGAAAAAGCATAAACCAACATTTTTCTTCACCTGTTTAATTTCAAAACAAAAAATTCTTCAAAGAAAATGCATTGTAGATGTGAATATCAAGATTAAGCATCAATGGAAACAAGGTCACCCTGAAAATAGATACTGCCAATAAGAGTTTAGCAACAACTTACAAAATTGCTAGTATACAGATAGACCATGGCAAACAAGCCACTACCAAAAAACTTTATGAAATAGAAAATTAACCACACAGTTTCCAAATTTTCAGCCCTACCAAAGAGGATATAGTTTCTATGAAATCCAAATTGAAAAATTCAAGCCTTGCCATATAACTATGGCCCACTTATTTGAAAACCATATCACTAAACTACATGTTATCAAAAGCAACCCAAATTTTATAAAACAAACATTACACACAATTTGCACACAATGATACGATATATATCAATAGTTGATACTAGATGCTTCCCCACAATGGGTGGTACATCTTAGCAAGCAGGCTCCCACAAATAGAAGCCAACCGACACTGTCTAACCTAACATTTGGCGTGGGAAAAAAGACAACTGGTATAGACAAGATGCCATGATTTTAACAAGGACACAATCTTTCGAGCCCAAAAATGATGGAAATGAAGGCAATAAAGATGGAGGAAACCATCGACAAAGGTGGGGAGTGTTGTTTAACCCAATTGCCATAATGAAACTAATCCCCCATCAACATTCATAATGGTTCAGCTTTACATGGGTTGTTGGTGCTTGATTTGGGTATGAATTCAGCAGTTGCCAAGGTATGCAAAGATGAAGCATTGCTTGTTGCTTCTGTTGCAAAGATGAAGGATTAACCTCCCCATTTCAAAAGTGCTTGTTGCTTTTCCTATTGTTTGGTCTGGCAAGTGGCAAAATAACCGTAATAAATCTACAGTTTTGGCCATAATGGGGGCTTGGCTTGGGGGTTTTCCTTTCTTTGTTCCCCTGCATTGGCTGCAAGTTTGGTTCTTCATTTTCGGTGATCCAAGATCACTTTATAATATGATGTTATGTTCGAAGAAAATATTCAATATCTGAAATAAAACAAAAGTAGAGAGAATTGTTGAAGCAGGTTGCGAATAGGTATTTTCTTTTCAATTTTGAATATGCCTCCTCGGCTTCCTACTGAAGAAAAAAAAAGATTTATATGTGTTAGGAGTCATCATAACTAGATGCTCAAGGACAGAGAGCTTCTTTATTAGAGACAAATAACTTGTAATAAAGTGTGAAGAATAGAGATTACATGTGAATGATTTAATGGTCAATTCTTATTCAAAATGACCCAGTAGTCTTGTGAGAGGAACAGTACTTGTCCATTCTCCATTTTTTTTAAACAAGTCGTTGGAGATAAGGACAAGACATACCAAATTTCTTGTGGGTAAGGATGGATCTAAAATTGGATGGGGCATTTCAGTGGAGGAGGATGTAATTATGAGAGCAGCAGGTACATGGCACACTTTATCAGAGAAGGGTTGTTATATTTAAGGCTTCGCTTCAACAGCAGAGCAATGGGTTAAAGCCTGATATACACCTAACGTTTAACTATTTTCTAGTCATATACCCATTCCAGAGAAAGCTATGCGGCAGCAGGAGGCAGAGAAGCAGGGCTCAAAAAAATTCAGGGAAAATGATGGGGAGTCTTCTGAGATCATTCTGCCTGGACTACCCAATGAGATTGCATTGGATTGCTTGGCCAAAGTTCCAAGGTTAATGCATCAGCAGCTCTTAGCAGTCTCCAAGGTATGGAAAACTGTTTTATCCTCCCAAATTCTTAGCTGGAATTCATCATCAGAAGGGATTCCGAAAGACCATTTGTATGTAAACTTAATGTTCTCTGCAATTGGGGATGAGAGGTTTTATGCATGGAACCTAGTGAACAGGACCTGTTTGCCTCTGCCCATATGCCCCATTAATGTGACATGTGCTAAGTTTGTTGTGAGTAGAGGGAGGCTTTTTTCCATTGGGGGATTGGTGAACTCTGCCACTTCAGCCGATGTGTGTGTATATGACCCGTCCTTGAATAGGTGGGAGTCCCTTGCACCCCTCAAGCTTCCACGGTACGAGACTGCAGTTGCTAGTATTGGGGGAAAGATTTATGTTATGGGTGGTTGTATGGAATCTTCAGACTGGGTAGAGGTTTATGATCCTGAAGTGGGTCTGTGGACTTCTTTGCCTATTCCTTCATTGGATTTCTTGAATGATGGATTTTGTAGGGACTGTGCTGTGGTGGATAGTAAGCTCTATGGGATGTGTTATGGGGGTTTGGGGTTTGTTTTTTATCCCATTTTGTCCATGATCAAAACAGTCAGCAGCGGTGATCCTGTTGAGAGAAGCCACTGTCATGGCATCCAAGTTCTTTTTTCAACCTGGAAGAAATAGTGACATGAAAAATGCAGCCTCGTCTACACAAGTTATATGCCTCATAGACAATTGCACCATAGACTTGCTGCTGAACCCTACTATTGATTCAAGGGTTTTGAATTATTCTAAGCTATACGAGAATGGCGGTTTAGTGGCCGGGCCAGCTGCGGTGCCCGATTCTTTTAATGGTAGTTTTGTGGAAATTGATGAACGACTTGCAGAGGGAAGAAGATATGACAACACCCAGACAAGCCTACAAGATTGACACTAACAAGAAATTTGCAATAGAAATGAAATTGAACAGAATCAAATCCAGGAGCAGTGGAAAAACAAAGTACCTATGTTTTTTTAGTTCTTTGGCTCTTTGAATCAGAATTCCTGCAACTAGAAACAATGCAAATTCTCTGTGCAAACCCACGCAAACTAAATGTGACCAGTAAATGCCATTTATGCAGTAGGGAGGGGCGGTCGCCATGACAAGATGTTCAACCACCTCCTCCATGAATAGCAAGCTATCTAATAAATTTAGAATAAATGCCAAACCGAGAAAAAAAAACTGGTCTTTCACAGGACGGGCTCTCCAAATATCGCCCACGGCGCTCCAGAATCGCTGGACAACTGCATTTCTGACAAACTCAATAGTCACGACAAAGCCCATGAACAATGCTCAACAAAGAGGTGGAAAAGACGCCAACAGTGAAACTTGCAGGCGAAATGGGAGGACAACGAAATGGGAGGACAGAGCAGGGCAGCGACCGAAAACCTTTACCTCAACTTGAAAACACGCGGAGGACCAGCGAATCACGAAGCAGACACGTGGGGATCGGGGTTAAGTGCCAGGACCATTGGATCGCGAAGAGGACACGCGGAGAACCACCAGATCGTGAAGAGGACATGCGGCGGAGCAAGGTTGGCCGAATAGACGACGAAAGGAAATTTTTTTTTGCGAACATGTTCGGAGAAAAACGCCTTACAACGTAATTAATTAATATGAATATCCATTTTTTTTTAATATACCACACTATGTCAAAATTTTAAAATGTTGTATTTTAAAATTGCACTACATGTTTTTGCACCACTTGCACACACTAAATGACCTATATTGTTTTATAACAAATAATTTGATAAAGTTTCAATATGATCAGATTTTGGATATTACACTATATCAAAATTTTCATTCACTTTACTTTTACTTTACACTATTACTGTTATTTTCATTGATAAAAAGTAGACCCTTAAAATCAATTTTGTAAATTGTCAACCAACTAAAATCCTCCACATGAGGTCGCAAAATTTTTTTTAGTTAGGTAGGATTGATTGGGCTAGGCATCCATTATTTCCCTCTAATATACTTTCATTAAATATATTTTGAAACATAGCATTGTTGACTTATAGGGTGCTTTAAAAATCCTGCTATATGCAAGTGTTAGAAGAAAACCCGGATCAGAAGTGCGCCATGTCGAAGGAGGTTAAAGCCGAGTTATAGTTTCCCTTCTCTCCCCTACAAGTCACCCAACTTGTTGTAGGGAGACAACACTATACTGTGCAGGCCGAACCACTGATCCACACTTGATGCAAGGTATCTTAGTGGCCAAAATTAGGACATCACCAAGGAGCAATTGTGGGTGCAATTGACTCATGAAGTTAGCTATTGTCGTTGGGAGGTGTTTCCAATTCTTCTAGACTGGAACATTTGCCCCATCGCCAGCAGAACTACCTCTTTGTTACCTTCACTAGTCAATTGGTGTGTGGACCCCATTGTCACCATCAATTGTGCTTTTGGAAGGCCCAATTACATATCATAGGAAGGTCATAAGGTCTTTTAGGCATTTTACACTTATTTTTATTTATAAATACAAGCTACCTAACTCGTAATTAAACATAACCTACATTTTGTGACTCTTTCACTAAACCAACTTTGTACATATCACTCACTTTTTGCACCTTTTACACTTATTTCCATTTATAAATACAAGCTACCTAACTGATAATTAAACATAACCTACATGTTGTGACTCTTTCACTAAAACAACTTTCCACATATCACTCACTTTTTGTACCTTATTGCATTTTTTTTGGCTCACATGTTACATTTTTTTGGATGTCTTCCCTCACTCATCTACCGCAATGTACACAAAGTACCTACCACATTCATGCCCACCCCCCCAAAAAATATATTACTCAATGCACTACAGGTCGTCATGACCTTTGATCTCAACAAATTTAAGTCACGCCTACACTCCTACCATCCATCCATGTTTGTTCAATATGTAAAGAATCTTATCCTGGTCTCCATTTCCCCTTCTTCTATCCATCCTTACACAAGTTGAAGAAAGAGTCATTTCATGTGTCAAGCCTGTTTGCATGTAACCCAATAAGCTTTCCACAAGACATTTCAACCATCCTCAATTTTTTGCATCAATGTGTGTCAGACTTAGAGATTTTAGATACAACTCCCAAAACCTTCAACCTTAAACATTTTAGCTGGTAACATTGTCCAATCACTTTTGAATTTTATATCACAAAAAAATGTCTCTTTTATTTGAATCCCTTCCTTTTTCTTTGTTTTAACAAAATCATCATTTCATGGAATAATATGATGCAATATAAACTTTAGTATATCACTTTGTAAATATTGGTTATCACACTCCATTCCTAAGATTTCCTTGATTTATTTCAATGGTTTCTATATTTAGGGCATACATGCTTGTTGTTCCTGATAAGATTTCTAGTTATTAGAAACACCTAACTCCCCTCTTTTTTTACTTTCCCCTTACACCTAACTTCATTTTATTTTCTTGTTCCTCCCAGGTAACAAATAATGGCCACCCCTTTGACCGAACATGCCATTGAATTACTACTTGCACTAACCTCCGACATGCAACCATTCCTACAAATATTTGGTGTGGAACAAATCAAATCTATTCGCACCTCAACCATGTGATACCGGACAACAATCTCTGATGGCACATACATGCACCACACCATGCTTCCATCAAAGTTCAATTCTCTCATCGCTTAAGGAATATTTCAGGAAGGGTCTATTGTACACCTTAAGAAATGGACATGTGCAATTCTTTTCCAATGCATGTACGCTTCATTTTTTATTATACTAAGTTATGTTTTCATTTCTTCCCCATTTAGTAAAATCATTATTTATTTGTTTTCTTACTTGTTTTTTCCCTTGCGCAGGTCTATCTTACTACAGGACTTTGACGTCATCGATCCCTCCGCATCATTGATTGGCCACCAAATCGCTATATCTCTCCCACCTTCTCTTGAAACAACTTCCCCATGCTCTTCAATGCAAGAACCACCTCAAAAGAAACAATGCACACTTCTTCAAAGTGCTTCACCATCCACTGTTGAAACAATAATTCCTATCAATGCATTGAGCCCCTACACCTCAAATTGGTCCATAAAGGGTCATGTCTAGGATAAATCAACCCTCCTCTACTTCACTAACCAAAAAGGCCCTCGGAAGGTCTTTGGATTTGACTTTATTGATAAGGACATGGGTGAAATACACATCACTTGCTTTAATGATTCTGCAGATGTTTTTTATGATCAAGTGCTTCCTAGACATGTCTACCTCATTTCCAAAGGCACTATCAAACCAACAAACAAGATGTATAGCCATCTTACAAATGAATGGGAAATCTTCTTGCAACCAAGCTCCATTGTTCAACATTTTCCACTAGAAAGCATTCTACTTCCATAGATGCATTTCAACTTCAAAACTATTCAAGATATCAAGTCATCTCCTGTCAACTCCATTGTTGACATCGTTGGTGTTTCCACAAACACATCCCCTACTGCCCTTATACATAGGAAAGATGGTTCAGAAACTATTAAAAAAACAATCCATATAAAGGATAACTTAGGTTTTAGCATGGATGTTACTTTGTGGGGAGAACATTGTCGTGTATAAGGCCAAGAACTATCTAACTTGCACTCTGAAAATGCTCACCATGTGCTTGAAATCAAGGGAGGTTTTGTAGCCGAGTTTAATGGAAAGACAGTTGGGACTACATAATCCATAGTTCTCATAAACCCAGATATACCAGAAAAGCACAAACTCACCCAATGGTTTAAAAAACAAGGTTTCCATACTTCATCCCCATCCTTAACTACATGATATCCAACTTTTCCTAAGCAAATGAATCAGAAATGAACCCTTCTTGAAGTGTCTTGAAGTTGAAAACATTCATCCTTCTGAAAGAGTTGAATGGGTTTTCGTAAAGGCTACCATAACACATATTGATGCTGATAACTTCTACTACCATGCTTGCCCTTTAATTTCCGATTCAAAACAATGCATGAAAAAAATCATCAAGAATTATACCAGTGGTTGGCATTGTCCCAAATGTGAGGCTGACTTGTCTAATTGTGACTATAGGTATTTGTTGAAACTGAAACTTCAAGATCACACTACCTCTCTTGAAGCAGTCATTGCGTTCGAGGATGAATCCATTGAACTCCTTGGTATCGCTGCAAAGGATCTGCACTTACTTTCTTTTGATCCTTCCGCCATCAAGGAAATATTCTCTAAGGTTGAATGCACACAATTCCTACTCACACTTTCCATTAAAATGGAATCATTTAAAGACAAGCCTTAATTGAAGGTCATCATCATGCGCTATGAACATGTTGACTTTGCGGCATCCAACAACTTACTGCTCCTTGAAATAGCCAAAATGGGGCACGCATAGAAGGCATTTAGGAAAAAAACATTGCCTTCTTTTTGTAATAGTTTAACTATATATAGTTTTCCTAGAAACCTTTGCCATACATGCAGACAAACAATTTCCATTCTGCATTACTATAGCTACAGTTTCTACACTTGAAACTACTCTTATATATTGCTTTTTACTTCGTATCTTATATACATATACAAAAACATTTCCAATTTTTCCTCAACTTTACATGTGTTCTCTTTATTGCATTTATCTTCTTGTCGCCTTGTTCTACTCTACATTAATCTTAGCAATATCAATGTTAATATTAGTTTTTTCATGTTCTAATATGTCATTTTAACACATGCACTTCTTTAAATGTCAAAAAACATACATTTCATATTTGTATTTTACTTGTATGTCATTTCTTTATTTTTTTCCTTCCTACATTTACCTACTTACAATGCTTTCAGTCACTTACAATGTTTTCCTACATATACCTTGTACATTTATTTATTTCTCGTATTATTTAAATGCAATCACTTTTATGCCTTCAAGTTTACTTTTGGTAGCCATTTATATACTATTCCAAATACACACATTTATTATCAGCACATTATTTAGTTCTTTTTCCCACTTACAATGATTTCAATATTTTTTTTTAATGTACATTGAAAAAAAAACACACTACTACTATGTAATTGCGCCGAGAGGCGCTCTACAGCTCAGTATGGGGGAGATCTTGTAACGTTACGTAACGTTATTTTTATTAATAAAAATAATTTTTTTAATTATAGGCCGAAATAAATGTTGGCCAAAAAAACAACCTAATATGGGGGAGATGTTGTAATCTTCCTACCTAACAAAATAATAAAAAAAAAGTAAAAATTTAATTATCCGTAAAAAAAATGTGGGTCACGAAAAAAACACAATATGGGGGAGATGTTGTAATATTCCTAACTAACAAAATAATAAAAAATAAAAAATTGAATTATCCTCAAAAAAATGTTGGCCTTGCACATGGTTTTAAAACTATGTGAACATGGTTTTAAAACCATGTGCAAGGCCTTCTAAACAAACCATGATTTTATTGTACATGGTTTAGGAGGGCTTTGCACATAGTTTTAAAACCATGTGCAAGGCCTCCTAAACAACCCATGGTTTTATTGTACATGGTTTAGGAGGGCTTGAAAATGGTGTTAAGACCATGTGCAAGGCCTCCTAAACAACCCATGGTTGTAGGAGGGCCTTGCATGTGGTTTTAAAACCATGTATGGGGAAATGTTGTAATGTTCGTTCCTAATAAAATAAAAAATAATAAAAACTATTATATGTCGGCCATAAATATTATTAAATATTAATAATAAAAATATTATATGTGGACCTTAAATAAAAATATGTGTCTTTTAGTTTGAATCAAATCAATGGATACGTAATAAGAGATTTGATCCCTCTCGGTGCTTGATAGAGCCTAGGATTTGGATCTACGCTGGTTTATCAACAAATGCTTATCTTTACAAGTGATTGATTTACTTCATTTATCTAGCCATGTTTTCATTTAATTTTATATTTTTTCTTTCTTCAAGCACTTTCCATCCCTTTATGTACCTTGAAAAAAAAAATTACCATGTCCTACAGATAACATCTTGTTTCTTTAGAATGTCAATGAAAAAATTGCAATTTCAAAGTCTCTTTACATGTCTTACATATAATCCCTTTATGTACCTTGAAAAAAAATATTACCATGTCCTACATATAACATCTCGTTTCTGTAGAATGTCCATGAAAAAAGTGCAATTTCAATGTCTTTTACATGTCTTACATATAACATGGTGTTTCTTGTTTTCTTAATCAAATCCAGGTGCCTTCATTCCTCATCTACATTTGGATATGTATCCTTCGTCCCAAAAAAAATGTGCACATGCCTATCATTTGGCTAACAAAGACCGCATAAATGCACATATGAGACATATTTACCAACAAAAAAAAGATGCCCTCTGTATCCATATGGTAGAGTCTCAGATGTTCCCACTCCAACTCCTACAACATCCGAGCTTTCAAATCCTACCCATCCATTTTCAGACCACAACGAAACAATCCTACTTCCCTCCAAGCAAACCAAAGCTAAAAATTCACATGTTCATACTGACCATCTTCCATCATTAGACTCCCCTTCCACTTCTCAAACAACCTCTTCCCCAACCATCCCAAATACCATTCCTCCACCCAACAAAGCCATGCATTCTTTCAATGAAAATAACATATCTCAAGCACATCACCGCTTTCGCTTAAGGCTAGATAAGCTACATTCCATCCATGTTTGTTCAATATGTAAAGAATCTTATCCTGGACTTCATTTCCACTTTTTAAATGGCCAACATACTTGTTTTAGATGTTATTCAGAAAAAAATGGCCACCGCTTCTCCCTCTCAAACAACATGGACCCTGGTGAACAATCCCTTGTTCTATCCATCCTTACACAAGTTGAAGAAATGCTCATTTCACGTGTCAACCCTATTTTGCAAGTAACCCATGCTCGTGGTGGACAATACAAATATAGTGGCCATACAATAAGCTTTCCACAAGACATTTCAACCATCCTCAGTTTTTTGCCTTGACGTGTTGAAGACTTGGACATTTTATTTGTCACTCGTAAAACCTTCAACAATCAATCCTATGATTGCATTGTCAGTAGATCCCATGTTCTCGCAGCCTTGGAATACAAGATATCACATGACCCATACTATAAATATGTACAACTTGACGAACCTGCAATTATGGCTTTGCCAATTTCCCCCACTAATGTTTCCCCTTTTCTTCAACATTCACACTCCACTGCCCCTGATTCTAGTTTTCCTACTGAAGATGTTCACCCTTATCAACCCGACATTTTAGAGCCAAACTCCCAAAAAACTTCGTCCTTTGCTAATATTCTACCCAATACAGACACAAAGTTCCAACAAATCATAAATTTCTTGCAAACACCTTCTTCATCTCCAATAAATGCAATGGATTTGCCACCTATAGGTTTGTCACCTATCAATGAATACAATACATAGGGCCTTTTTTCAATGGCATTTCCATCACTTTTCCCCTAAGGCGCTGCTATGTTCAAACAACCACATTTTAAATTAGTTGATCTCCACGAATATGCATTACACCTTCTTCGATACTATGATAACAGGTTTGGTTGCCACCCACGATTCCGCTACTACCTTTACAATCTCATCATGCACTGCCATAGCCAGTCAATAGCAGCAATCTTTATTAAAAAAAACATTGAAGACAACTTTCCCACAACCATCTTTGAACTCAACAATCACTTGGAACAAACGCCTTCAGAAAAACTACTAGATCAAATCATGCATTTTGGCGCAACACTCCGTGGAACACGATCTTTCTAGCACAAATAAGGGAACAAATTGACAGATATGATTTCCCAGCTTGGTTTCCCTACTTTTTTCTTCACTTTGAGTGTGGCCAAAACTAAGTGGCCTGACCTACATGTGGTCATGCCTGGGACACCAACCACTTCTTTGAGCAAGCACCAACAATGGAGAATACAAAATATCATCTCCAACCCACATCTTGCATCGCTTTACATGCACCACAGGTTCACAATATTTCGTGAAGAGGTCTTGGTTAAACACCTCCACGCACATGATTTTTGGTATAGGTAAAGTTTCTTATCCCTTCTTCCAACAACATATCTATTTAAATTTTATTATTTTTCCACATATTACTAACACATATTGCATGCATAGGTATGAATGGAAAAGTGGAAGCTTTGCACATATTCATGGTTTCATATGGTTACCAAATGCAGTTGATATGGAAATGCTTAACTGGGAGAATGCTACTGAGGTTGATAAATCTAAGGAATTCTTTGATCAATTTATTTCTACTTGGAACACACGAGATAACCACCAACAAGCCCCCTTCTTACCCCACTCTGCTATGCCTGATCCATGCCTGTTATCTACTGACGACATTCTAAAAAAAAACCATTTTCATGACTATACAGAACTACTCAATTGCATCCAACGACACACAAAATGCACAACAAATACATGCCTCCGAAAAAATGGGTCTTCCTACACATGTCGTTATAATGCACCATGGCCTTTACAAAAATCATCTTCCATGTTCCTTAATACCAATGGCAAAAAAACATACAAACCAGCTCGTAATGGTGATCGTTTGCATAGCCATATCCCTTCCATCCTATCAATATGGCTTGGGAATGTTGACTGTCAACCAGTGCTTTGCATACATGCCGTTCAAAAATACATTGCTGAGTATGCATCAAAATCAAAAAAAAAAATCTGAAAGCTTTCACCAAATGCTTCGATGAATTATCCATGCTGCACCACTTCTTGACCCTTCGATTGTTGCTGTTCAAAAATTCCTGTCTGAAACACTTGTTGATCGTGATGTTGAAGCCCAAGAAACATGCCATATGTTGCAAAAACTACCTCTCACAGTTAGTAGCCGTACTTTCTTATCCCTCAATATCAGCCAAAAAACTTATAAATGTATTTCATCAGACAATCCCACATCCTTCACATCAACAAACTTCATAGATGCCTACCTTTCATGCCCTTCCGCTCTTCAATCCATCTCTCATTGAGGTTGCAAGATCTTGGTCATATAATTCTCATCGAAAAAAAAAAGAAAAATGGAAACCAAGAGATCCCCCCACCATCATTCGTGTTCTTCCCCATTACTATTCAATCCCCTCCATAGATACACCCTTGTTCATTGATTTCTGCAGATCTGAACTCATGCTATACAAACCTTTCCGCAATATACAACTCAACATTGGTGCTTCCGACGATGCCATTGTTACAAACTAGAAAGAACTTAAATTGACCTACACTCCTTAACATGTTGATCGGAAACCAGTTGAACCCATTTCCTTATCAGAACACACCATGGTTTCTGATGATTTGCAAAACCCACAACCCATGCAATTGGATGAATGGGAATTGCTCTCAAAACTACACCCTACCAATGACATGCAAATAAGTGACCTTGACATCCTTGGTCATCATGACTTTGACAAAAACCATAATTGGCATGATACGACCATCCCCCTCATTTTGCAAGAAATTTCCATTGACTTCATACAAAATAATCGCTCAAACCACCACCTCCCTCAACCATCCTACTCTGATACACCAAAGTATCAAACATTGTCCCCAACTCAAATGAAATCCCACTCCATTGTCATGAATTACTCCGCAAACATCCTAACAAGTCCTCCACTCAGAATGGTTGTGCAAGGAACTGCTGGCACTGGCAAATCATTCTTCATTCGCTGCATAAAGGAATCCCTTTCCTTGACCAAAAACTTCAATAAATCCCCAATCTTGCTACTGACCCCTACCGATGTCGCAGCATTCAACATCCAAGCGTCTACTATCCATTCAACCCTTCATATTCCTATAAAAAATTCCACGCCTTTGGAAGGGAATTCACTTTCAAACCTCCAAAAGGAACTTCACCATATCCACTACATTCTCATTGATGAAATGAGTTTCCTAGGCCCAACACTTTTAACCCAAATTGATGAATGTCTCTGTGAAGCATTCCCTCACCATAAAAACATCTCTTTTGGTGGTTGCTCAATTATTCTTGTGGGAGGCCTTGCTCAATTACCACCAGTTATCGACATTCCATTATATGCAGGCTCTTCCCATGGTACTGCACTTTGGTGCAACTTCAACACAGTTGTAACACTTTTAACTGTTTTTTGCCAGCGAGGAAATGACCCATCACAGGTCACCTTTAGGAACCTTCTTAATAACATCAGAAATGCAACAACTACTATAGAGGATTGAAAGCTTCTCATGTCCAGGACAAAATCCTTCCTTTCAAAGGATGAGTTATCTGCTTTCAAAGGTTCCATGCACTTATTTGCAACCAACCAACCTGATTTGCTTCATAATCTACACATGCTAAAGTATTTGCAAATTCCAATAGCAGTTTCTATTGTTGAGCACATAAACAACCATGCTACTTTTCAAATTGAAGATGAGCAACTAGAGTGTGCAGTGTTTCTTTTCCCTGGGCAGCGAGTAATGTTAACATCAAACTTATGGGTTTCAGCAGGCCTCGTTAATGGATCACTCGGACAAGTGGTTGATATTTTCTACAAATCACAGCATCATCCTCCACAACTTCCAACATTTGTTGTTGTTAACTTCCAAAAGTACATTGGTCCAGCATGGGATACCAACAATCCTACTTTTCTACCAATTCCACCTATACAAAGGGGGGGTCGTACTCAAATCCCACTTAAAATGGCATGGGCATTAACGATACATAAATATCAAGGCATGCCATTACCAAAGGCTACAATAGACATTGGTACAATGGAGTGTCAAGGTTTGACCTTTACTGCACTTTCTAGAGTCTCGTCCCTTAAATATCTTCACATCTCCCCATCATTTTCCTATGATCGTTACAAACGTATGCAAAATAATCCACATGGCAATGTAAGGAAAAATGCAGAGACATTGCTACAATCATTGGAGCTCCATTAACTACGTTCTATATGTAGGTACTTCTCTTTTTCCACTGTTTCATTTTCCTTTACATCCTTTCAAGCTAACTCCAAATTCCTCGTTCTCCCTAACTACTTTTCTACTTCTCATGTGCAGGATCTACTCCTCAACATGCTACAAATTGCTTGTTGTAATCTACATATCAATGTTCTATTTTGCATTGACATATATGTACTCGCATCTAAACATAATGTAAGAGGATCGAAATGTATATGAATTCTTTTCAATAGTTAAAACAATTTGACCAAAAAAATTAGAATTGCTTGCCTTTTATATTTGTAGACCTACTACATTCTTAAATGTAACGATATATGAATCAAATTATAATTTTTTCATAATATTATAAATCTTATTTTTTATTATGAATTTAATTTATCTTTTTCTAGATATATACAAGAATTTTAAGTTTTTCTTTATAATTTTTTTGAGATATTTTCCAATGATGTCCATTAAAATGTTATGAATTCCTTATTAATGATCCACGTTTAAGAAATGTATAAATAATTATTTATTGTTTCTCTTTATAAATTTGAAATATTTTTATTTCTTTAGTAGATAGATCCATAAATTTATGCAATGTTACTTGATTGTAACATAAGAACTACAAAAACTAAGAATCCATTGTCATTTGGATAAGAGAAGAATAATTTTTATGATTATTTTTGAAATGCAGATAATGTAACGACCAATTATGTGAAGAATATAATGTCTTTAAAATATTGTATCAACCATAAGATTTTATTAACTAAAATTTGTGGTTCAACACTTCAAATTCTCTTTCTTGTTGTATATGTCCACGTCACCTTGCTTAGCTTGCAACACGACTTTTTTTTATTGCACCCCTAGGTACAATTGATCATTAATAAACGTTAAATCTACGTTTTGAATATTTTCATGTCCGGTCTGCGTAGTGTGGATTTAAGAGACAATTATCACAATTTGACATGGATGTTAATGGAATTCAATGAGATGTCATTTTTCTCTATCGCTTCATTGTCGACCTTATCAACAAATGTCGGCGACTTGCAATTTCCAAGAGATAGTAGCCCGGGTGGTGAGTTTTTCGATCGGAAGCCACTGGCAAGTACTACATGCGGCGAGGGCTGGCGAATAAATATTATATCACATGGTAGGATGGCGAGGAATGACGTTGAACCATACCAGTTTGAAATACACATACTTAATCACATTAAGAGTTTATTAATATCATGGAATATACTTGCATAGTATAATACTAGCAATTGCTCCTCAAAAGGTGCAATAATACGTCGAAGTAGAAAATATTGGGAAATCAAATAGATGTGATGAAATGAAAATGGTAGTAAAAGAATGTCATAGAAAGAAAATTAAATTTCAACTTTAACATGGTAATTATAACTCCAATCATATGATACAACTATTTGATTATTAGATACAACTATTAGCTTAACTCTAATGATGATATAACTTTAACTTAACTTCAACTAGTTATATTGAATAACTATTAAATTAACTCCAAGCTCTGATACAACTATTAAATTAAATTTAGATGAACATGGTAATTAAAACATGGTAATAAAAGACAATTAGATGAATGTGTAGTTGTACTACAATGACTCCATCTCTTAACATGAGAAGTCTACTTTAGTTTCCCATGGTTTGAATATTGTTTGATTATAATTTCAACTTTAACTTTAACCATGGTTTAATTGGGTTAATGATGGTTAACTTTAGTTACCCATTATTGACTCTTGTTAATGATGTTTTACTATGATTTACTTTGGTTATCTAAGGTTGACCATAGTTAATCATCATTGACCATGTTTAACTATGGTTAATCATGTTTGAATATGATTGACCATAGTATAAAAATGGTCAATTATGGTTCATTATGTTTGACCATGGTTAACAATGGTTAATCGTGGTAGAATGTGGTATAAAATGGTTATCCATTACTGATTATGATTAACTATGGTTGACTATGTATGACCATGTTTAAATGTCATTCATCATGTTTGATTATGGTTGACTATTAGTGACCATGGATGGCTAAGAAAGTTAGACCTTAGTTAGTCATAGTTGACTATCATTTCATGACCGTTGAGGAAGGTTGACTTAGTTTACAATACTTACTGTGATTGACAATAATGAACCATGGTTAACTATTGTTTAACCTTAGTTGACTTTATTGAACCATGTTTGATTTTTGTTAGCTAAAATTAAACCATGCTTTAGCATGGTTTACAATAGTTGATGATGGGTGTTAAAAGATGGTTGATAATGTTATACCATAGTTAACAATCAATAACAATTCTTTAACAATTGTAGAATTTAGTTAACCATGAGTGATTATGGTTGAATTTGATAAACCATGGTTTCTTTTAGTGAAAGTTGACTATCTATGATCATCATTAATCATGGTTGATGGTCAGTGACAAAATGATAGCTAAATAAGTCTAATCATAGTTTTAACACATGATTTAATATTGTAAAAAACATAGTTTACTTTAATGAACCATGGTTGAATTTGGTTAATGATGGTTTAGTTACCCATTATTGACTTTTGTGAATCATGTTTTGCTATGGTATATTCTAGTAGTTGGGTAAGGTTGAGTATGCTAAACCATAAATGAACAAGTTTAGTCATGGTTAATTAAGTTTGACTATGGTTGATCCTATTATGAAAGTTGTCAACTATGGTTCATTGTATCTAAGCACGAATGACAATGATCAAGTACCTTATAAAATTGGGGTAGAGTATGGTGTACAATGGTTGCTCATGCTTGACCGTATGACCATTTTTTAATGTCATTCCCATGTTTAATTATGGTATGACCATTTTTTAATGTCATTCCCCATGTTTAATTATGGTAGACTATTTTTAGTCCCTGCCAAGGCAGGGAATATAGTGATCGTTTGGTCTTTCAAATTAGTTTGACTTTTTATTAGTAACAAAGTTTTGATATAGTTTTCTAATGTTTTATGATAATTTCATATTTAATTTAATATTCTAAAAATAAAAAATTTAATTTCGAATTTTAGAAATTTGTTATTCCTAATTTTTCATTGGTTAAGTACATTGAATAGACTAAATCCCCCTGCCGTGAAAACAATTTGTCAGATTTAAAAAAACAATTAAAATTTTATAATTTACTTTTTATAAAAAATTGACACTTGGCATTGTTTTGTTAGCACAA
>LPNX010723980.1:7711-17866 GCA_001517045.1 Pseudotsuga menziesii
TACATTCACTACAAGCAACTCAGAATCCTTCACTACATTCACTACAGTAGCTCAGTCTCTTTCATTGCATTCCAAATGGCCCCTCCAATGGAGCTTCTCGCTCCTTTGAACTACCACCAGTGGAACGAGGACATGGAGATGCAGCTACACTCCAAAAGAATCTTCAGACTCACAATGGAGACAGGCGCAGATCCAATTCATTATGTTGACAAAGAAAAGTATTGGAATAGGCTTGATGAAGCGTACAGATGCTTGTGCCTCTGAATCTCTTGAGATCTTCTCTTCCACATCAATGTATTGAAGACTCCCAAGTAGGTTTGGGATAAGATTTATTCCTCATTTGACAAGTAGGATGACCTAAGGATCTATCGGCTAGAGAATGAGCTGATTTCTCTTCATCCAGCCAATTTTGAAACACTAAATGACTTCTTCACCAAATTCAAGCATCTAGTGTTCCAGTTGAAGCTGTGCAAGGTTGAGAAGGAGGATTATGAACTCATCCTTGCCATTATCTCAAAAATTGGTGCAGACTACTCAGTCTTTGTATCAACATTTCATTTAGTGAAGCTCACTACTCCAAATTGGAAGATGCCTACTCTTAACTCCTTCATTGAATCTCTCACTTAGGAGCATGACAAGTTGATCCAAATGGGGATCATTCAATATTCTAGAGATCAAGCACTGGTTGGAGGAGGACCTAAGGTAGAGAATGATAAAGGGAAGAAAAAGGATGAGTCTCATGTGGAGAAAGAGCAGTCAAATGATCCTTCAGGTTTGAAGAGAAGCAAGAAGAATGGCAAATAAAAGAACCTTTGTTCTTACCGTGGAAGGGAATTTCATCCATAAAGCACCTGTATGAGAAGAAAAATTGATGAGATGTATCTTCTTCTCAAGAAACATAACATTATTGTACCTACTAGTGCAAGGAAGGATGACCATATAGAAGAAACTGAAGAACATGAAGATACATGTCATGCACTGAAGGTTAGTTGTTCAACAACACATGCCTTCATCATTGATCCTGGAGCTTCCAATCATATGGTTGCATCCATAGAATCATTCTCTTCCTTGCAATATTTTTATGGTCTTAGTATTCATATGGGTAATAACAGTCAAATTTGAGAAAAAGGGAAGGGTTCTATCAAGCTTGAGCATGGAAAGTTCAAAGATCTACTTTATATGCCCTCCTTAGCTACAAATATGTTATCTATATACCAGATGACTCTACTGGCTCTCCAAAGAGAGTGATATTTGGTCTTCACTTAGTGGAGATCATAGATATATCTACCGAGAACATCATAGAGAAGGGTGCTGCAAATCATGCGTCCATGGCATATGATTTCTCGCACTTCATGCCATTTTGAGAACCAGTGCACTCTCAGGAGCCACTTGCAAGGGAAGGTAAAAACATTCCATCTACTTCTTTTGTAGTTTCCACTTGTATTGTAGAACCAACTATATCAGTTTATGATATTGAGATTCAAGGTGATTCGGATCCAAATCCAATCCCTACTCCCAAGCGGGAAGCTTGGAAGATGACTGGAAATCCATCTGACACTCAGATGGAAAAGACCCTTGCGCTATGTCATGCAATCTCACCTCCTTCAGAGAGATGCAACAAACTCCACGTGAGATGCTACATGGCAAGGGCTGATTAGTCACACTGCATTTAGAAGAATAGAGTGTATCATACACCTCTTCATCTAAAAAGAGGCAAAGGTTACATTCCTCTTTCCTTCCATCATCATTTTGGGAGAAGATGGAGAATTCTGCATGCCAAGCCCCAGGATACCCGTGCACAAAACATCATGCATGCTGCTTCTGTACATCACATAGATTGCAGCAACATATTTTCAAGTTTTACAAACTCGAAACCTTATTCTACTTTCTTAGTTAGAGGGGGGGATTTTTTCCCGTGTGGTTTTTCCCTAGATCCTTGTGTTAAGAAGTTACTTTACTTGTTGTAATGGGTGACCTATAGTCTTAGTTACCAAGGCCCACAAATTGTCCAAGTTAGCATTCAGTGTGGGTGTTAGGATTATAATCCTCCCTTCTCCCATTTGGTGAATTATGTCTAAATTAGGAGTATGTCTAAATCTAGAGTCGTTTCAGTCTATTTTTAGTCACTAGCACCAATGGGTCCACTTGCCCTAATTGGGGCACATGTACTAGTTAATAAAGTGCGGGGAACACTAATTGAGTCCAACTACCACATATTTCACTTGTATGCATCAGTTTAGGAGCCTCCTAGATCAATCCCTACAAATTAGGAGCCACTGGGAGTGTCGATACCAACCTCCATTAGTTGAGTTCAGTTGGTGACTAGTCAAGCTCAGTTAGGAGTTAGTTATATTCAATTCTAGTCCCCTACATTTATTTCTACTCAGTTAGCGCTAGGATTGCATGGCTGCATGCAGGTGAGGTGCATTTACTCACCTACCACAGTTAGTTAGACTAGTTAACATTGAATTAGACACTTGAGTTTGGATTTTGAACTCCGATGAACTCCGATAATGATTTAGACAAGGTAAGTTAACCATTCAGTCAAGTAAAGTCCAATCAATTCGAATTGTATAAGGATATTTATCCATTATACTTCATTGTAATTAATTATCTAATTACTTTTGATTAATGAAAGCATTCACAGTTGCAAGCCATTTTTGCACTGTTTCATTCTTCAATTGCTGAGTAAATTGTATGATCTATCTTGCCAAGTTTTGTATTGGTCCACATATCTATGTGCTCAATTTAATACTTAGGACCACAAACTGGACAAGCAAATTTATCCTTTTTTTGAAGACCTACAATATAAATATATGAAATATCTATGTCATTTATAATTATATAAAAACTATATTAACTACTTCATATAATTAAATGCAATTAATGTGGAACATAAAAATACAAACAACAAAAATGGGTTAACCTTGGGGAATCATGTATGTCCATACAACCATTGCATCGAATTGAAATTGTCTTTGTCGTATTGGTCTAGATACGTCATACATAGTGATGCCATTCTATAACTTCAATAGCTCATCTATAAGAGGTTCGATATATATACATTCATATATTTGACTTGGAACTTACCTGATTGATTCTCGCATATAATTAAATATAATTATGAGAACCATTAATATATATAAACCATGCACAAGAGTAAAATAAAAAATATATATATGACATTAGGAAACATAATACGACAAATGAGATGCCACAACTACATTATAAAGAAAACAGTTGTAGACACAAAATACTTGGAATAATCATCGACAATATTATGTGCTCCCTCTTTTTTGACAACCAAGGAGGAATGCTATTGTTGATAACAAAAATAGGCCACACCATGTAAATGGATTTGATATGTGCAAATGGATTAACACCATCTACTACTAAATAAATCCTAAGATTACAGGGTTCTTCTTTAAAGTGAGGCCACTTTTCCTCCATATCTCTAAATGCAGAACCATTTGCAAGCATTTGAATAACATAATCTTGACTTATGTTCCTAGCATGGTAATCCATAAATTACGCTATGTTTTTGCACTTGAACAGTCATTCCAAATATCGAATGATGGGAATATAACAAAGAACCTTGTGAGGCACCTTTTTTGTTACTTGATCTATTTGATATCTACTTATATGACATTTCGAACATTCTTTTACAAATTCATGCTGATTATAATATATAACATGGTCGTCGGGGCATGCATGAATTGTTCCATAATGCATTCCAATCTCTTTCATGATGGAAGATAAATATAGATATGTGCGAGGTAAAATATTTGATGGTGGTAACAAAAATTCAGCTATCAAGCTATATCAAATACAAATAAAAATCAAGTTAATATAACATATAAATAATATCAACGAAACACACTTCATCTTTATTAATTTGAATTATGAATTAAAAATACAATTATTAGAGGAATAAAGATAAACTTTATCACGATCATATATATGTGATGGATTATTTTACATACCTTAGCATCCATGTGATTGATATGTTAGAAATACCATTCATAAACTTCAAGTTCATTATCAACAATATAGAAGAGAGAAGATTTGGTTTGGAGCCTTCATAAAGGGGTTCATATGCCTTATCGAGAAGAGTTATATCATGAACATCATCAAAGTCATCAATTTTCATTATATTTATCATCATCATCATCCATTCTAACATTAAATGAATCATGGATCAATGTATTTGTACCATCATCTTCAACTACGTTATCAGTATGATTGTATTCTTCAATATGATCAATCCTTTATTCTCCATTAAACATAGAGGCTCCATGATCCTCCGATACTTGTTCTGAAAGCACTTCCTCTAGACGATATGTCGTAGGATGTCTTTCCTTTATAAATATATGAATACATCAATAGTTAATAGTTAATATAGGAAATATTAAAATAATACATACATTTAGCAAAGCTAAAAAAATATTTAAAAAATTATAATGCTAAACCTACAAATGGACGATATTCATTCCCCCCCTCAATGTGTCCATGTTCCCTACAATGTTTTGTGGATGTTGCGATCATTAATCTTCTCCTCTAAAATCCCCTGCATTGACTACATGGACAATAACATTTCCCATCACCCTTTCATTTCGTTGCATCTCATAGTCTAGCAAGCAATTGTCGGTTTTCTTCATTTGGATCAGGAATATTGCTATTTGACATTTTGTCAGAAACTTCGTTAATGAATACTATGAAAAATATTAAAAAATCAAGTTCCATGCATCACAAATTTCTCAAACGGTGGTTGGTCGAAGAATAAAAAATTCCTGCAAACTGTCTATCGAAAAAAAAAAATCCCCAAATCGACCTTTGAAGAATAAAACAATTCCTCAAACCTTTCGTCAAGGAATAAAAAATTTCCACAAACCGTTTGTCAAGGAATAAATAATTTCCGCAGACAATCTATCGCTTCTATAGAAAACATGTCGAAATGTTTAAAAATGTTTATATTTATAATTCCACGGTTGTCAGATATCCGACGACATGAACTTAGTTACCGTTGCAAGTATGCCTTTTTCCAACTTCAAACAAGTATCATGGGATCATCTAAAGTAAACGATAACACATTCCATTGTTGTCGCAAATCCGATGACCATCCCTTACAAAGATGTCGCAAATTTGACGGGGCAACATCACAAATCCTATGACAATGTTCATCGCAAAAGCTACAAGGCGTAAAGTCGAAAATTCGATGAACTTGCAAGATTAAATTTTTTTTTAGAACGTACAGTACTTTTCATCATTGCAATCCAACACAAACTTACTTTATGTCGGATTTTTTTGGATTCTATCATTGGATTTCGGGCTTAAATGTTGTTTTTTCTCTTCACTGTATTCCTTGCACTCCATTCTTATTCATCAATTCTTCATCCCTCATGCAACTGTCTCCAACCCTCTCTACTTCTTCCACACATATCCCACCACTCTCCACTCCCCCTTTCCTCCATCTCTCGTCCATCGTTCCCTCTATGCATAGAACCGCATTCCCCACTCTCCTCTATTCCCAACTTCTAATCACAATCTCATTGCATCCATATGCGTACTCACCTTAGACTCGTGCACACCTTCAACACATCCTTATACTCCTTCATCCATTGCACTCTACCCAATTGTAGCTCACCCCATCATTTACGCCATCACATTACATTGCTCACTTATCATCCTACTGCACGTCCCCTGCTCCCATTCGATTAACACCCTCCATGTATTTAATTATAGCTAGATGGCCATGCTCCAATCCAACTAAGCTCAAGCCCCCTCTACTCATGCTGCCCCACCATCACTTTTCTCTTGCTTTCTCACGGCCTGCACCATATCCCTTGTCCCGCCTGCACCACCTCCTTCTCACACTCTCCCCCCTCTCCTGCTTGCAGCCTCCCCCCTCACCATTGCACTTCCATGTCCACTCATTCAGCCTCCCCTCCTTCCACTACGCACTCCACAACTCCTCTTTTAGCCACCACTCCCTGCCTTTGCCTTCGCCTTCTATACTCAAAACCCTTCCAAAAAAACAAAACAAAAAAATATTATAATAAAATAATAAATTAATTTAAAATTTATTATTACTTCTATAATAAAAAACAATAAAAATATAATATAATATTATTATAATTTTAAATAATTATTATTCATTATATATATATATATTACCCATAGCAAAATTGGGTCCAAATACACACCTCTTCATAGAAGGACCCAAGCCATGACGAAATTAAAAGACAAACTTGAGAAATTGGAGAACGACATCAAGGACCTCGTAGCCAACCAAAAAACCTAGAAGGAAGAAATGAAAAATCACAATGTAGTGCTCAAGAAAGAGATCAAAGACGAAGTTATTCTAGTATTCGAAATAAGGCTAGATGAAAAATATGACATCATGAATGAGAAACAAAAAGACAGATGAAAAAATGAGTACCATGACACAAGGCATAAAAACCATAACATAGAAGTTGAGCACCATAACTCAGAACATTACTACATTAATGGAAGTATTACAAAAACTATTTCCTACCACAAACCATATCAACAGCTTAGATATGTTGGACCTGTATGTCAACAAAAATTGGAGAAACAAAGTCAAACAAGACAAGGAGACAAAATATCTTAGGGATGACCAAAATACCAATAATATATTTGATAAAAAAAAAATGAGCTCAACCAAGATCATAGTAAGAGTCAATCGTGTCGTTGACAATAAGGTCGATCCATACAATGAAAAAATATGGATCCTACAGTATACAAAGGAACCCAAGTCAAAGAAATCAGATATCGTAGATAGATCTTCTACCTTAAGTATTGTACCACCCTAGAGAAACCTAAATGGGAAACTGTTTGGTGACTTGGAGTGTGAGAAGCCTCAAGAGACGTCACTTCTTGACATATCTCGTAAGGATAATAAAAGGGAAAAATTACATGATAACATCCTAAGTATCATGGGACAAGCGGTTTCTAAAACAAAGCTTGATATGGTTAGTCACAAAAATATTCCTTGTATTCATGTACATGGAAAATGGGACAACAATAATAAACAGAATGGAGTAAAAATTCAAGTTACAAATGAAGGGAAATTGACAAGCTATTGCGTAAAGACCAAGCACATACCTAATACAAGTTATAAAACAAAAGACATAAATGAAGTAATGGTGTTGTTTCAACATAAAATGAGAATGAAACGAGGACAACAATAGTCTAAGCTTTGAGGACAAATCTTTCCTAAGGGGAAGGAAATGTTACAAAAATAAAATAGAAAATAAATAGGTTATAACAATTAGTAATAGTAATTAATTATTAAATATAGTTTTGAAGAGAAATGTCTCTTCAATATTTCATGGCCACACCATATTTAAGCCGTCCATATCCATTGTAATTAGACATCCATTCAATTATTATATATTTATACATTATTAAGAAGATGGAACATATTCCCCCTTAGTATCCGAATACGGATTCTCCATTACATTTGAAATGTCATTTCTAAGTCATCAATGATTTGGTGTTCTCCTCAAGATGTGATACAAATCACATTTCTAATTTGAGCATTCTTTAAATTCTATGTCTATGATATAATCCAAGAATCTCCACAATCGAAAACAAGAAACTTTTATCCCTTGGTATCTTCCTTCTCTCTTTAGAGACCAGTTGAGAATCCTTGCATCGAGCCCCTGCTGGAGGTATCAAGGTAGTCGAGAAGGGATCAAGGTACTCATGCCTACATATTTGGGCAGATGTTTCGTTCTTTTTTGTTTTTGCATTTTGATTTTGTATTTTTTATTGATTTTGTTTTATTTCTTAAATTTATTTATTTATTTTTTTAATATTTCCTTTTTATTGTGTTTTGTATTTGTATTTTTAAAAGACTAAATATTTTACATTTTGGATCTTCTTAATTTTTTACTAAAATTTAGCAAATGGATTTGTAAATTAGGATTGATGATCATGATGATCGAAATGATGTTTTATATATGTCAATTTATTTAATATGATGATGATGAGGATGCTTTACATATGTAAATGCATTTAATATGATGATGACGACAAGGATGGTGATGATGACAATGATGATGGTGACTATTCCAACAATTTTTTTCTAATTCTACAAGTAGTGTGGAATGTTGTTGCTCGACTTCTATGTTTCTACTCCAGGGATCTTGGTGTTCAAGTCCACTTAGACTCCCCAAAAAGAAGTAAGGTCCAGTTATAACTTAGCAAATTGATTTATGGACCTTCGATGTTTTTATCAAGAGAAGAAACTAGATCCATTTAAAGGATACAATGGTGATGTATAGAAGGAGCAAATAAATTTTTGAGGGTTCTAAGTTCGCTTGTTAGATAAAAAAAAGTTTCGATCCTAGTGGGAGAATCCTTGGAGTGACATATTTTTGTTATTAGTTTCATATATAAATAGTTAAAAATTTTCCATCAAGATAGTTTTAAGATTTATGAGGGTTAGTAGGTTTCTATGAGATGCATCCTGTCATGCATCATACAAACCAAGATGTTCATAGTTCAAGTCTTTATATTTTTAGATTAGTCCAAATTGTATAGATATTATTGCAAGGTTTGACTCTTGATAAATAACATTACTTCCATACATTAAGGTATCATACAAGCATACCAATTTCATAAATAGTTGCTCCACATATGGGTAGGGTCTGCTCTTTCTGTAGATCATGCAGAGGTAGTGTGTATCTCCCAAGCCATGTTAAGAACATGTCTTCCTAATATATAGAAATCCTTGTGAAGTGAATCAACCCTTTGATTACTTCCTCCAGTTGGAATCGTTCATGTAATGCGGAACAACTGTTGCAACTTGTGACACAAAAATCCTATAACAAAAACTAAGCATATCCCCAAGCTTAAATTTGTCTCCATTTCCCACATTTAAGTTTTATTGAAACTGATTTCAGAGGTATTTATTTTCATTCCTAAGTATATGCTTTATCCAAGTGAATATTCTCTCAAAACATTGTTTGAGGAGATGATGAAACTGAGAGAAAAGATGCATACAAGGACATTGTTTGCTTGAGTAACAACTAAAGATGTGATTTTTGCAAGGAAAATATCCTTTAAGTAACCATTTAAGATGTGATTCAGTATAAATGTGGATAAAGAAGGAAAATCCTATTGAAAACCGTTAGTAACACATGGAATAAAATGATTGACGGTGCGTCCCCACAATACGTTTTCAAACCTAGCAAGCTCATAAGGAGTTACTACTTGTCGAAAACCAAGGTGGTTTCTGCTAGAAGTCATAAAGTAGTGAGGTAGCCATGCATGTAAGAGTGGAAGATAGAATCCACATCCACCTGTCACCAATGTAGATATGTAAGGTGCATCCCAACTGGCATTTTCTGACGTCACCAATTATAGCCAAATAAAAAACTGCCAAGTGTCAGCTTTTCAAATTTGATTAACCGTTAAAGTGGGAAATTTTCATTTTCAAAGACATTGTTGATCTATCAAAGAAGGATCTGACATTAAAATATTTTGCACTTGACCAGTCAACACCTACGAACAACATTCCAACACACTTCTTCCATAATCGTCGGGTATTTACTGGTCTAACCACATTACTTCTTCTACCTAATGACAAAAGTGTAAAATATTTACCCCACCCTCTTAGTAAAAACCTTTTACCTTAACTATAAATTAAACACTATAAAATGTCTTATAAGCCTAATAATAAGCTCCTTGGGTCTAAGCTTTTCAAAAATGAACACATCTATGACCACCATGTATATATTTTCGATACAATGGCCATAAGATCTAACCTAACTACTACAATTAAAGAAGCATGTTCCCATGTCACCTATGGGACACAAACTTAGTCTGGCCCATTTTCCCACACGCAGTGTACTTCCTTGAGTTTGTAGCATGGGGTTCAACCCAATATTCATCCAAGAAAAGAGCCATCCTATCATATGACCAATCCAAAACCCTATGCACTATAAATTTTGATACTCTCCAAAAAATGTTTGGTATCCCGAATTTATTATCCATGCAAACAATAAATGAAATATAGTTATCTGTACAAATTTGAAGTGATTTCTTGAGTATACAACCCTAAATCCAACCACTTGTGTGCATCTCATATTTCTCATCCTTTTGTTCAATTATGGGAAACTTTTCCAA
>LPNX010723980.1:20750-38279 GCA_001517045.1 Pseudotsuga menziesii
CATTATTGAATGAGGTTGTTGACCATGTTGGGGTTCTAGGGTGGAGAAATGGGTGTGTTTAAAGAAGATGGGTACATTCATGGATTTGTTTCTTATTTTGTGGTAATTCTTGAAGTCTTAAGTTGATTTTGAGTTTTTCTTGGTGTTTAAGGAAGTCATATTATTATTTTTATATTTATTGTTACGAAGTCTTAAATGGGGAATACCTTTTGCCTCCAAGTTTTCTTTCCCTACTTGTAAATGGTGATACCTAGGACGCATTGTATTTGGCTTACACTCATCTAATTGTCATTTCATGTTTGAATTTTACTATTGGCTCTATGGGTATGGCTTTGTTCAATGCCCTGATATTTTCCTTCTTTTGTTATTTTTTCAACATTAAGCTAGCATTATTTAGAATCTTTAACTAAGAGAATAGCAAGTACAGTAATCAAACACAAGAGACAATGAACATAGTGTTTTTCCTCGGGGAAACCATAAATGGAGAAAACCCCGCAACTTCCTTAGAGATAGAATCAGCACCAAAACAGTAAAAGCCCAAAATAGTAAGTGATCTCCCGACAACAGTAACCTTCTTCTTGTCTAGCCCCAGTTTCTTCTCCTTCCTCAACTATGCGCTACAATTGAGTGTGTATGGGTTGTATGTTAAATAGAGAGTCCACCTCTCTATTTATATGAATCCCAACATGACTAAAACCTTACCAGGGACGACCTCTAGTAGGAGACTCTAATAACCCTAGTGCCCCGGAACTGCGGAGACTTTAACCCTTAGACAATTGGAGGGTTACCCACAATGAGTTGACATGACTTGTTTACATTATTGATCCTCTAGATCGGAACATCAAGGCATGACAACATGACTCAATTACAATATAGATTCATCCCAGAATAAACATTGGGTTACAATACATAAGATACATAGATGAATACATTCTGAAGTTACAAATACATCAACACTCCCTCTTAACTAGGAAGGTATTCTTTCGGCACAATTTTCAGCACTGGTCTTTTTCTCTGTATCAACTAGATCATCTCATCATCTGCATCTTCAAGTATTCTTAGTCTTCAATTCATCTTCATCTTTAAGTCATCTTCATCTTTAGATCTGGATTATCACTCGATCTGGATCATCACTGGATCTGGATCATCACTGGACATCATCACTAGATCTGGATCATCACTGGACATCATCACTAGATTTGTACCATTACTCGATCTAGATCATCATTGCTGGATTATCATCACTGGATCTATATCATCACGGGTGCTATCTCATGATTCTTCTCGTCACAGGAAGCTCTACAGAGCCAACCCTTTTTCATGTTGGTTGTAGGCCTAGTCTCCATGTAGGTGTTCTTCAACACTTATATCTGATCTACTCGTCAGAAAGGAATAGCACTCATATCCATCCAGGTTGGAACACATCCTGCACAGAATGATGGAAGAGTTCCATCCTTCCATCTAAGATTGAACACATCCTACACACAATGATGGAAGATTTCCATACTTCCATCTAGGTTGGAACACATTATGCACACAATGATGGAATATTTCCACACTTCCATTCAGGATGGAACACATCCTGCACACAATGATGGAATATTTCCACACTTCCATCTAGGCTAGAACACATCCTGCACACAATGATGGAAGAGCTCTGCACTTACATTCATCCAAGCTAGAACCACATCCTACCACAACGATGGAAGATTTCCATACTTGCATCAAGGCTAGAACCACATCCTACCACAATGATGAAAGGGATCTACACTTACATCCATCCAGGATGGAACACATCCCACACACAATGATGGAAGGGGTTGCACTCATATTTGACCTTGTAGGAACCAATCCTATAGTCACATCAGAATGGTCCCTAGTCCTCGACTGAGCTACCTGGTAACTGACCAGGTGCCTCCATTCTCCTAGAGAATGGCAATTGCCCTTACATATGACCTGCTCGTCAGAATGGCCAACACTCACATATGACATGGAAGGAACCTAATCCTTTAGCCATGACAGAATGGTTCAGACCTTACATTTGAGCAAATGTTTGGATTCATGTTCATCAGGTACATCAAGGACCCAATCATCTGACGATACATCATAGCATCAACCAACTATGATGAAGCATCATTCAAGAGCTTCAGGTTCGATGCCATAGGTGTGGCCATAGCCTTGCAGTCCATCATCCCAAAACTCTTTAGGATCTCTACTACATACTTCCCTTTTCCAAGGAAGATTCCATCTGTACTCTGCCACACCTCCATACTTAGAAAGTAATGCATCATCCGCAAGTCCTTCATTTCAAACTTATCAACAAGCCTTCTCTTCATATCAGCAATCAACCCATCCATACCTTTCAGAAATAGATCATCTACATATAGTAGAAGCATCACTGGGTTTCCATTTTCAACCTTGTAGTAAAGGTTGGAATCTGCTTTACTCTTGGTAAAGCCCAAACTGGATAGAAAGTTGTCAATTCTGCCATACCAGGTCTTGGGTGCATGTTTCAAACCATACATGGCTTTCTTCAATCTACACACATGAGACTCACTATCATGAGTCTCAAAACCGAGTGGCTGCTCTACATACACTTCCTCTTCCACTACACCATTCAAGAAAACAGTCTTGACATCCATCTGGTGTATTTTCAATTTCATCACTATAGCCAAAGCAAGTACCAATCTGATGGAAGTGTAGCTGGATACAAGAGAAAAGGTTTCTTCATAATATATTCCTTCCTTCTGAAAGAAACCCCGAGCCACAAATATTGCCTTATATTTTTCGATGCTACCATCTGCAGCATGTTTGATCTTGTAGATCCATTTGGAAGATACAACTGACTTCCCTTCTAGTCTTGGAACAACATCCCAAACATCATTCTTCATGATCGATTGATATTATTCAATCATAGCATCCTTCCATTCTTTCCGTTCTGTCGTTTCTTCATAACTAGAAGGTTCTTTATCAATGAAATCACATAGTAAAGATACATACCTGGAGCAAGATCTGGTCCTCTTTCTTTCTCTGTGATTCTCTTTGGGAGCCCCATATCTCTCTGCACCTTGGATGAGTTCTCGTACCCAAGTAGATTTCCTCTTATGAGGATTCTTCTCTAGAGGTGGATCTACAGGTCTTTGTGGTTCTTTGAAATCTCGATCTTCTTCTTGAGTTTCTTCATTCATGGTTGTATCATGAATTCTGGGTGCTTCTGCTTCTTCGAGTTCTTCAGCAGGTCTCTTTTTGGATTTTTTGTAAGCTGTGTCTTCATCAAATGTCACATCCCTGCTGATGTCAATCTTCTTGTATCCTTGGAAATATATTCTATAAGCCTTCTAGATTTCAGAGTATCCCACAAATATACCCTTCTTTCCTGAAGGATCTAATTTTTTTTCTGTTCTCTTTTGGAATGTGTATGTACACATGACAGCTGAATATTCTGAGATGGATGACTTCTGGTTTCTTGCCAGAGAATACTTCTTTAGGAGTCTTGTTTTCAAGTACTCTATATGGAGTACGGTTCTGTACATACACCATTTTTCTGGTAGCTTCATCCCAATAATGCATAGGAAGATCTTGATCATGAAGCATAGCTCTTGCTGCTTCCATGATAGTTATTTTCTTCTGTTCCACAATCCCATTCTATTGTGGATTATAAGGAGTGGAAAAATCCCTCTTAATCCCTGATTCTTTGCATAGCTATTTGAATTCATTTGAAGTGAATTCTCCGCCATTGTCTGATAAAAAATTCTTGATATTATTTTCAGTGTGGTTCTTGATCAAGGCTTTGAATTCCTTGAATTTGTTGAATACTTCGTCTTTGTTCTTCATGAAGTAAACCCATGTGTTCCTAGAAAAATCATCAATAAAAGAAACATAATATGCATACCCGCTTAGTGAGTTTGATGACATAGGACCGCATACATTGAAGTGGATGATTTCTAGGATTCCTTTGGATTTTCTTTCATTGATAGGAAATGTCTTCTTTATATTCTTTCCTTTCGCACATCCTTTGTAGACCCCATAATGTTTTTCTTGGAATTCTGGAAGACCTTCAACAGCTTTGCTTGCAATTGGCAGTGCTCTGTAATGCACATGTGCAAGCCTTCTATGCCAAAGTTCACTTGGCTCTACTATGTCATGGACCAATGCTTGTTCTGGATGGCTCTTTAATTTGTACAATCCTCCTTCTTGTTTTCCAATCACCATCACATCATCGATAGTCTTTCCTCTTGGCCACATGATGACTTGACCATCTATGAATTCAACCCTCATTCCTTTTTCATCTAGTGCAGATATGGAGAGGAGGTTCTTCTTGAGTCCTGACACAAACAATAATTCCTTCATTGTTAGAGACTTTCTAGAGTACATTTTATAGTTTATAGGAGTATTGGTAGTCATCTCCTAGCTTCACCTTGCGAGGTGATTCATGTTCTGATAGTCTCACAAAGGATTCCCCGAATCTAGTCATATGTTTGGAATCCCCACTGTCTATAAGACAATCATCACTTCCATGAGTAATGTTACCTATGAGAGCAGAGATCAAAACATATTCATCCTCACTTGAAGAATCTTCACTTTCATATCTGGTTCTTTTCTTGGATGGTTCATCATCCTCTGCAGCATGAGCATGATGTCTTCTTGTGTTCCCCTTCTTCTTATGAGAGTGGACCTTGTTCTTAGGACAGTATTTTGCAAAGTGTCATATTTCATCACATGTATAACATCTTAATCTAGATAGGTCATTTCTATTGTTATCTCTATGATGAGGATTCTTACCTTTTGGGTGATGAGCTATTCTTCTGCCTTTCTTGGAGTGAACTGTGAGAGCTTGATCTTCACTTCCCATATTCTCTTCTCGAGCTACTATCCGTGATTCTTCTTGAGATCATTCTTCCCGTAGTATGCTGAATTTGACTAACTTCTTTCTGACACAGATTCCTTGGATGAATGAATCCCATGACCTAGGAAGGCCATTCAGAGTTGTCATCACAATCTCTACATTCTCAACTTCTTCATCTATAGCTTCTAATTGTTCCTTGATCTGAGAAACCCTTGTGAAGTAAGACTGGATGGTCTCTGCATTCTAAATATTCACATTCTCCAGTTGATTCCTTAGAGTCATCTTCTGGTTTATGTTCTTCCCTTCAAACAATTTGGTTAGGGAATCAAGCATAGATTTAGGTGTCTTGAGAGGACACCTGTGGGATAAGGTGATCCTTGATAGAATTATCAATGATCCTCTTTTCCATAACCATATTCTTCTTGTTTAAGGCTTTTGCTTCATCTCCCTTTCGAACTGGAACCTCCTCATGGATGTAGGGGTCCAACTCATTTTCTTCCAGGACCAGGGAGATCCTATAATTCCAGGCTCGGATGTTATTAGCTGCCTCAAGCTTTTCAACAAGCTTGGTATGATGAGACATCTTAAACTGAGAACCTCAAATGGAAATACAAGAGATTTAGATCTTACCAGGTCAAGATGTTAGATTTGGATTTGAAGTTGAAATCCCGCAGTACTGGATCAGAAGCAAATTAGGGTTTTTCTTTTTTGGAGATCTATCCACCCAAATTCCTTGAAATTTCATCCCTAACTTTGATTTTGGGAAGGAAATCAATCCAGGCTTAGGCTCACTCTAAAATTCCTCTTCTGTGAAAAGCCCTAATTTTCGGCAGTAGTGTTCGGTCCAAAACTGAAAAACCTCAAAATTGGACTCTGCTACGACACAAAGATGCGCCCTAAGGAGGAGAGTTATTCCACCTTACGTTTTCTGAAAATATGTGGAGGAAGATACAAAAACTAGGAATCCCTAGTTCCTGTAGCTGCACAGTGTCTTCTTCTCAGGTTAGTTCTGATACCATGTTAGTTTTTCAACATTAAGCTAGCATTATTTAGGATCTTTAACTGAGAGAATAACAAGTACTGTAATCAAACACAAGAGACAATGAACACAATGTTTTTCCTCATGGAAACCATAAATGGAGAAAACCTTGCAACTTCCTCAAAGATAGAATCAGAACCAAAATAGTAAAATCCCAAAACAGTAAGTGATCTCTCGACAACAGTAACCTTCTTCTTGTCTAGCCCCAATTTCTTCTCCTTCCTCAACTATACGCTACACTTGAGTGTGTATGAGTTGTATTTTAAATAGAGAGTCCAACTCTCCATTTATACTAATCCCGACACGACTAAAACCCTACCAAGGCTGACCTCTACTAGGAGAGTGTAATAACCCTAGTGCCCCGAAACTGCGGTGACTTTAACCTTTAGACAATCGGAGGGTTACCCACAATGACTTGACATGACTTGTTTACATTATTGATCCTCCCGATTGGAACATTGGGGCATGACAACATGACTCAATTACATTATAGATACATCCCGAAATAAACATTGGGTTACAATACATAAGATACATAGATGAATACATTCCGAAGTTACAAATACATCAACATCTTTGAAGATACCTAAGTTCTAGAATGAATCATCCTAGTATCATTTGTTTCAATCAATGACCGACATGATAATATTGCTTAAATGAGACAAGAGAATCATCAACCTTGTTTTTCCTTACCTCTTGGCATAAATATGATCTTGTCATGTAATTTCTATTGTATTCCATAGGAGTATCCTTGACCTTGCATGCAAACATCATGGTCTTGTTCATTTGAATTTGAGTTGTGGTATGCAATGTATATCATTTTGATGTGGTGTAGGTGCTTTGAATTTCCATTTTTAGTAGTCTTGTTAGATTTAGATGGTCGACATCATTGGCAATAAATAGACATACAAGAGTGGGAAAACCCTAAAATGATACAAATGGTTCATTAGAATCATTTTTACACATTATGTGTTTTTTCTCCCTAAGTTGGTAACTTAGACTTGAGGATTGTTATGAAATCCCTCTACTATCATAACACGTGCAAGTTCAAATTCATATTTATGAAAAAATATACCTACTTACCACACCTTGGTTTGATTAAGCTATGAAGTAGACGCACATGTGTTTCCTAGTCTATTTGCATGAAATAATTAATAAAATACTTATTAGTTATAATTTTTTGCACTTAATGCAGTAGTGCAACCATGACCCTTGATTGTCACAATTTATAGCAGAAATAGATGTAAACTATTTATCATATTACGGTTCTAAAATGGTGTTATAGAATCATCCTCGATACATGTTTAAATGTTTGAGACTGTAGCCTCAATTGATAGAAAATTAAAGCCAAGTATAAATATAGTATATTCCCAAATAAAAGATTTTGCCAGCAGATTGTACTTTGTAAGAATAATTCCAATAATTAAATCAACCCATGGAAAGTACGAAAAAAGATACAACCTCAACTTGAACCTAGGAACTCTTATATCAATTGTTAGTACACAACAAAATCAATGAATTAATTATGTAGCAACACCTAAGGCAGTACTAAAATCCTTGATTTCTCCAATTCTAAGAAACAAACAACAATGACTAGCATGTAGCGACAATTTTGTTCATTTTAAACAGGTCTAGGCATGTTTCAGCCCCTTAAATAGGCTCGTACATCACTTCTCAAAAGATATACTATAACAATAATTCATTTTGAGGTAAATATTTAAATTTTGAGCAAGATATAGGATCTGATCAACCCTAAAATGTAGAGCTGGGAATTTTTGATTAAGTATGGGACATGAGCAGAAGTGAGCTTGTTAAAATATTTGAAGGAACTGTGCACATCTGGAATGCATAATGACACACCTAAATCAGACTTAAACTCAACAAACACCGAGGGTAGACCCTGTAGCAATCCATATTTTTAAAAACAGGGTATATTAAGGGTTGACATAATATTAAAAATGCAAAATTTAAAGAGTTGACCTGTACGAATGAAAACCATATCCCACATGTCTCTGTTGAGGGACATATGTGTATTTATACACATTTAGATTCTCCTTATATTGAAGTTTATTGGAGCGACATGAATGAGACATTTTACAGTAATATTCTAGCAACATACCTTATCTTATTGAAGAGATACTTCATGAACACATTTCCAAGAAACCTTAAACAACTAAAGTAGTCAGTAGTGAAGCAATTCTGCACAAATAAACATGGTTAAAGAGAGGTTGTTGTTGAGATGGAAAAATATTTGGGGATCTATTTTGAAAAGGAGGAAAAATAAGGGGCCAATACACTACTGGATTGAGGGTGTTAAAAATTTTACCTGGTCGCTCAATCATTATTATCTAACAAATGGTACAAAAAGCATGCACAACATATTCTTGATGCAGCCAACATACATATCAAATCCTTGACGGAGAAGTAGTTCCAACAAACGCAACCTTGATTCTTGTGTGGAAAACATGAGGGTGCAACAGATACAAGTTATGGTGTATAAAGAGTGTTCTTAGGAGCGGTGTTGGTGTTATGTATGAGAGAGTGATTGAGGAATCAAGGTTGAAGAATATTCTCACAAGTGCACCAGTTTTGAAAATTGCAAACCCAGAAAAATATTTTGTGGTGTGTACTAATGCATGCGGTCAAGGACTTGGAGGATTTCTTATGCAAGGCAACCATGTGGTATGCTATGAGTCATGAAAATTGAAGGATCATGAGAAGAACTATGCCACTCATGATTTAGAACTTGCAGCCATAGTACATGCTATCAATATATGGAGGCATTACCTAATGAGCAGGAAATTTGAGCTAAGGATAGACCATTGTGGTATTAAATACTTGTTTGATCAACCAACTCTAAATGCTAGGCAAGCTAGATGGCTGTAGTTTTTGTGTGATTTTGATTTTGAAATCAAACACATAAAAGAAAAAAAAAATAAAGTGGTTGGTGCACTCAGAATGAAGGTCCATGAAATGCATGTGGCATCTCTTAGTATTTGCTAGACAGATTTGACACAGCAGATTGTTGATCATACTGCTGAGGAGGAAATGTATGTGCAGGTAAAGGACAAGTTGCAGCAACAAAGGCTTGAAAAGAACTATGAGGGATAGAAATTGGAAAAGGATGGAATTCTTACTTATAATAATAGAATGTATATTCCAAATGTAGAATACATAAGGAGAGTTGTTATGGATTAAATCCATTAAGCTCCATATTCTGGTCACCCAAGATATCAGCAAACAATTGCTACAACACAAAAGTAGTATCTCTGGCCAGGGATGAAAAAGTACATTGCTAAGTATATATCTAAGTACATGAAATGTCAGAAGGTGAAGGTTGAGCATCAACACCCAACAGGTTTGTGGCAACCTTTTCCAGTTCCAGAATGGAAATGGGAAGTTGTTTCCATGGATTTTATTACAAGATTGCCAATGACTTGGAGACAACATGATTCCATCATGGTTGTGGTGGACAAGTTGACAAATGAAACACATTTTGTACGGGTTAAGTCCACATATAATACTGGTGTCATTGCAAAAGTATTCACGAAGGAGATTTTTAGATTGCATGTATTGCCTAAGGAAATAGTTTCTGATAGAGATATCAAGTTTACTTCCAATTTTTGGAAGGGCATGTTTACAGATTTGGGTACAAATCTAAAATTTATTACCGCATATCATCCTCATACTGATGGAAAGATGAAGAGAGTGAATCAGGTGCTTGAAGACATGCTTCGGATGTATGTAATGGAAAAACCAAAGTGGGAGGATTATTTACACATGGGAGAGTTTTCCTATAATAATGGACAGCAAGCATCCTTGGGGATGAGTCTATATGAAGCTTTGCATGGAAAAAATTGTAGGACACCAGTGACTTGGGATAATCCAGTGAACATGATTGTGCTTGGTTTAGAATTTATCAAGGAAATGGAGTAGGAGGTTGCAAAGATCAAGAAGAACCTGAAAGCAGCCCAAGATAGATAGAAACATTATGCAGACAAGCATAGAGTGGATAGAGAGTTCAGTTTTGGGGATCATTTTTACCTGAGAGTGAGGGAAACGAAGAGTTCCTTGAAGCTTCGAAGTTGTGCCAAGATGTGACCTAGATACTGTGGGTCATTTGAATTTCTTGAAAGAATAGGTCTAGTTGCATATAGACTTGCATTTCCTGCTAGCACTAGAGCTTATAATGTTTTTCATGTTTCTTTGCTCAATAAATATGTACATGATCCTAACCATGTGATAAAGTGGGATGTGGTTCAGGTGGAACCCGAGGGAGAGTTCCAAACCGAACTATTTCACATCCTCGACAAGAAGGTCACAGTGCTCCAGAATCGAGCCATTGGACAAGTGAAGGTGCAATGTGAGCACTACGGTCCTTAAGAGGCTATGTGGGAGCTAGAGGATGCCATGCGATTGGCACATCCATTTTTGTTCAATTTTGTAAAGAACTAAGGACAATGTTGTTGTAAGGGGGAGGGGAATGTAATACCCCAGTTTTGACCCCATGGTATTGAAATTGTACATGATATATATATTGTATTTAAATCATGTCAAGGATCTCAAGGCCAAGGCCCTACCATTGATTTGGTGTTATGTGTATTGGTGATCAGGGTTGATACCAATGGCTATGATGCTAAGTTAGGAACACTATATTTTGGAACACCATGTAAATATGCAATTAATAAAATACAACAGCTATATATGGTACTACAACAGGAAAGAGATGGGGAAATGATTTCACAAGGATTAGGGAGGGGAGTTAGTCAAACTCTTGATCCAATAGGGTGAGACCAGATGTAAATGGGGGAACCCATGAACCCTCAGCTGCATTTTTGTCCTCTATCCTCAATCATTCATTTCTTCCAAAAGTTGGTTAAGAAAGTTAATGCCTTGGGTAGAGAAAGGAATGGCAGTTTGATTGTGTGTCTGACCAAACCTACAAGTCTGCAGTCTAGGAAGCCGCATTCTTGCTTCTAAAGCAAGAAATCATGGTGATGTGTGCCCATTCCATCATCCCCAGTCATGCTGAATGTTTTTATTATTCTTCCATCCCGTGGATTTGTTTTTTTTCACTCATGATTATGCATTATTCATCAACCAGACTCATAGAGAATTTTGGTTTTAGCAGAAGTGTTGCTACGTGTTTCTACAAGTATTTTCCTTTGTCGAGCCTTGGTTGTGGGATTACAGTGTTATATTGAACTACAAAGTGGTATGAGATCCTATTTTCTCTGTGTTACAGAGTGAATCTTGTGTTGTTGTGTTTCCTTGTGGATTGTTGTGATGTGCATCCTGTTTTGGTCTGAAAGACTTAGGAGTGGAAGAGGACCAGAATTGGCTGATAAACCTAGTGAAGAGAGGAACATCACAAATAGATCAAGAGGGGCTAGAAAATATTTTATGCACACTTTAAAGAGAACTTGAAGGGAAGGAATAGCCCGAGGGACTGTGGAGCAGAGAAGGAGATGCTTCCTTGTGTTGGGTGTGTAGGTATTGTCGAATGCCAAGTTGGATAGATCTGGTGTAGGTGCCCATAGTTCTATGGTTGAGCTCACTGGCTTAGAAATTATACCTTTACATTTCCTTAGCAGGATAATAAACCCAACTATTGTTTTTTTTGGCTAAGTCATGGTGAACATTTCACTAGGTGTAAGTCATTGCCTTAACAACCTTAGAAACCCAACTGTAGGATGTTTTGACTGTGTTTTGATGTGTGTTGGCTATGTGTGAGCCTATTGTTCCCTAGTTCCTTGTGGAAATCATGCCCAGATCGAGGGTGGAAGTGGTGTTGAGAGATTAATGAATACATTGGCCTGTGTTTGGGTGGAACGTTGTAGCGACATATCTAGTTGTGGGACAACTTCATCATTCAATATAAGTATTCTCTGTTGTGTTATTTCTGCAATGTATTTGCTTATGAATGAAATGATTATGTTGAATTATTATGAATAAGTTAAAGTAGAGGTCAATATTGAATGAATTTCCCTACATTTGCATTTTCTTATGCCTTGTATGTTTCAATGCATTTTTCCTAAGTTCATGGAGGATAGAATCATGTTACAGAGTTAGAATGCATCTGACTTAGCGTTTCTGCCCCTTCAAATCTGCTTAGGGAAGGAGGAAGGCAGAAACTAGAAAAGAGAAGTGGAAATGGGGAACAATGTTGTTTTTTCAATTCTTGGGATCTACCTGTGGAAGGTGAGAGTAGAGAAAGAACCAAAAGTTATAAGGAAAAGTTGTATTTTCGCATCCCGAGCCACCGCGGAAAGGCAAAATTCGGAAGGTGAAAGAACAAAAAAAGGCTAAGGAAGGCAGTCAAGTTTATGAACCCCGGAGTCCGAAGTTTGATATTGGAATTTGAAATCCAGAAGTCAAGAAACCGACAGGTAAAGTAGTGATTCATGGTTTTCTGCATTCCGAAGTCTGAAGTCGAAAAGCGAAAGGTCAAAATTTGGAAAGCGGGAAACCGACAGGAAATGTAGTCATTTCTCACATTTGTGCATTTTGAGGTTAGAAGGTGGAAAGAGGAAGATAGATAATTCACTCCATCAAAATTTGGAGTTTCTGATTCCCAAGTTTCGAGCTCAGAAAGGTGGAAAGCAAAATTGAAAAGGCAGAAGAGTGGTTAAACGTTTTTGTCGAATGTTAATTTTTGACTCCCGATTTATGAGGTCGGAAAGGAGGAAAGTGAAACTCGAAAGAAAAAAGGGTGGTTAAGTATCTCCATCACACATGGTGCTCCCATTTCCCAAGTTTTGCAGCGAAAAGGAGGAAAGGGGAGTGCAGAAAGGACAAGTTTAATGCGGAAAAGGTGTTCCCAGTCACAAAATGGTTCTATCAAGGGTGAAACAACTGTTACGGTGGTTTCTAAGCTTGAGAATGAATGTTGAAGAGTGTTTTCACTACCATGCCATGTCTTTCAAGAGAAGAACCACATTTCTTTAGATTTTTTTATTATTATTTCGCATGATAATTGGGGTATGGGTACGTGACATTGTGGTATCAGAGCTAATGGTTACAACATTGGGCCTGTATGGGCCAAGAGAATAGCTTTTAGAGATATTGGTTGAGACATTGCAGCTTGCAGTGTATTTAAATTCTAAAAATTTTATGCATCTAACAATGATATTTATTAACACATTTTTGCAGATCCATAGTTTCAATTGGAAGAGTTGGTTTTTGGCTCAGCCATGAGAACCTACAACATGAATGATGCACAAGATCCCTATGGGCATGAAGCAGATGCTATGGGAGAAAACATCTGAGTTGGAAATGCTAATATAAAGTCTAATGGGAGAATATTTCAAGATACTACCCTAGATTTTGTAGCCACCATGAGAATTCTGAGGGTGGAGATGCAGAGCTATAGAGAAGATAGTGAGAGAATGATTAAAGCTCAGGAAGATCAAAAATAGCTAAATGCAGCAATGCTACATATTTTGAATGACATCCAGAGGTAGATGAACTCTGAGCATCAGGCAGTAAATCAGAAAGAAAGTAGGAGTGGTGCTAGAAGAAGAAAAAGGTCTTCTAGTGGATCATCTGACTCTGAAGGATCCACTGGGGGTTGAAGTTCTTATTCTCACAGGAATAAGAAAAATAGGTGCTACCAAAATAGTTCACATGATGAATTCAAGAAGGCTAAGCCTCCTACATTTGACGGTGAGGTAAAGAACAGTCAAGAAGCTAAATCTTGGCTTCTTGGGATGATAAAATATTTCCAAGTCCAAGACTACTCTGGAAATATGAAGGCTAGGGTAGCCATATTCAATTTGCTTGGAAGAGCATAAATATGGTGGGAGAACTTCACGAAAGTGAAGAAGATTAGTCAAAGAAATATTGTGTAGAAGCAATTCCAAAAATATTTTAGACAAAAGTACCTCTCTGAGAGGTACTATGATGATAAGATTAAAGAATTCGATGAGCTAAGATTGGGGAAGATGACCATGGAAGAGTATGCAAATAATTTCTTGGAGTTGTTGAGGTATTTCAGGTACATCAGAGATGATAAAGTGAAAATTCATTGTTTTGTGAGTGGGCTACCTCAGTGTGACAAAGAAAGAAATGAATTTTATGAACCTATAACTCTAGAAGAGGCTATCAAGAAGGCTAAGTATTTCTATGATCAGAACGAAGGAAAACCTGATTACCATAAGGCATGGAAGGATAAGAAGAATGAATTTTTTTATCAGAGGAAGAAAGGTTTCAAACCTTCTCATTTCTAAAATCAGTAGAGGAAGCCATCACAAGCCGTGACGCAGCTAGCTAAAGTGATGGGAGATAGGCCAAGAGATCCAAAGGAGATCAGAGAACCACTCCAATGTTGGAGATGTGGAGGACCCGATATGAACAAGAAATGTTAACATCATAATGGGAATGTGGTTCAATATCACAACATTCAAGACTAATAAACTATGGTTCAAGTGGCAAGGACCATCCCTAGGATCTATGCAGCGCTAGAGGACATCCAAGCATATCATTAGTCAACTGTAGTTGAATTTGTAGGTAATATTGTAGAGCAATTTGTTTATGTTTTGATTGACCCTAGATCTACTCACAGTTATATTACTCCTAGATTGTTCATATTTTTTCTTTTAATAAGTTAAAGAATAGAAAATCATGGTTAGTTCATCTAGCCACTAGGACTAACAGAAATTTTAGTGAAGTGGTAGAGAAATGTCCATTGGTTATGGATGGATTGGTCACATATGTAGACCTAAATGTTCTACCGCTTGGTTCCTATGTTGTTCTCATTGGAATGGATTGAAGCACACAGAGTTAAGCTTGGTTGTTACAATAATACTTTTGAATGTAGGATGAAGAAGGAAACCTAAGGGTTGTAAGAGGCATTCCAAAGGTGATTTATACTAGACAGATTTCGGAAATGCAATTGAATAATTTTTGTAGGAAAGGTTTCCAGTCGTATGCAGCTCATGTTTTGGAGGCAATAGAAAATGAGACTCCTAGGTTGGAGGAATTTCATGTATTGCAGGAATTCAGGGATGTTTTTCCCGATGAAATTATAGGACTTCCTCCAAACATGTGTTAGATTTTTATCATTCAAGCTAGCATTATGATCTTAGGATCTTATCTGAGAGAATAACATGCACATCAATAAAACACAAGAGAGAAGAGACACAAAGAATTTTCCTTAGGGAAACCATAAAGGAGAAAACCCTGTAACTTCCTCAGATATAGAATGAGCGCCAATGGCAGCAGTAAAACCTGAAAACAGAAAAGATGATCTCCACGGCTTGTTCTCTCTCTCTCACTGAGAGAGCTTCTCCTCTCTCACTCATGCACCCCAATGAGTGTGTGTGTGTGTGTTAAATAAAGAGGCTCACTCTCTATTTATATTCTTTCATTCACTTGAAACCCACTCCAACATGTCGGCCTCACTTAACAATTACTTATTAGAGCCAACATCTCTAGGAGTGTCTAATAACCCTATTTCCCCACAACTTGTGGGGACTTTTCCTCCTCCGATGAAAAAGGAGTGTTATCCTTAACACAACGGTGGGGAATGTTGCCTCAACTTATAATGACTCACCTAGGGTCGACTTCTCTAGGATAGTCTAATAACCCTACGGCCCCACAACTGTCGGGACTTTAACCCTTGACAAATAGAAGGGTTACCCACAATGACTTTACATGGCCTATTACATTATTGAATCTCCTGATCAGAACATCAGGGCATGACATGACTCAATTACATTATAGATACTTCCAAGAATAAAAATTGGGGTATAATACATAATATATACAAGTGAATACATTCTGAAGTTACAAATACATCAACACTCCCTCTTAACTAGGAAGGTATTCTCTTGACACAATTTATCAACACAAGTCTTATTTTTTGTATCATATGGATCATCATCGATTTCTCTTCATCTTCATCTTTAGGTCATCTTCATCTTCAAGTCATCTTCATCATCAGCTCATCTTCATCTCAAGTCATCTTCATCTTCAGCTCATCTTCATCTTCAAGTCATCTTCATCTAGATCTGGATCATCATCACTCGATCTACATCATCACTGCTAGATCATCATCAAGTCTAGATCATTACTTGATCTAGATCATCACTGCTAGATCATCATCAAGTTTATATCATCACTTGATATGGATCGTCACTACTGGATCATCATCAAGTCTAGATCATCACTTTATCTCGATCGTCACTTCTGGATCATCATCAAGTCTAGATCATCACTTGATATGGATCGTCACTACTGGATCATCACTTGATCTGTATCGTCACTACTAGATCATCATCAAGTCTAGAACATCACTTGATCTAGATCGGCACTGCTAGATCATCACTTGATCTGGATCGTCATTGCTGGATCATTATCAAGTCTAGATCATCACTTGATCTAGATCATCACTTGATCTAGATCATCATCAAAGTTGGATCATCACTGAATCATCATCATCATTATTGCTTCTTCTATCTCAATCAAATGGTGCTATCTCTGCATTCTTCTCATCACAAGAAGTTATACAGAGCCAACCCTTTTTCATGCTGGTTGTAGGCATACCCTTCATCTAGGTCTTCATCAGTGATTATATCTAACACTAAGTCAGAATGGCCCACCCAGCTCTTACATCTGACCTCATCTTGTCAAAAAGGCATGCCCAACACTCACATCTGACCTCATCTTGTCAGAAAGGCCTAGCACTCACATCTGACCATGTGTAAACACATTGTGCCAGAATGGCTCATCACTTACATCCGAACTCATCTTGTCAGAAAGGCTCTGCACTTACATCCGACCCCATCTCGTCAGAAAGGCACAACACTCACATCTGACCATGCATAAACACATCATGCCAGAATGGCTCAGCACTTACATCTGACCTCATCTTGTTAGAAAGGCTCTACACTTACATTCGACCATGTGTAAACACATTGCATTGAAAGGGATCCCAGTCCCATACTGAGGATTCCTGGTAACTGACTAGGTGCCTCCATTCTCCCAGAGAATGGCATCAGCCCTTATATCTAATCAAGTGGGAACACATACCTCAATCATATCAGAATGGCCATGCGCTCACATATGATCATGTAATACTACATCCTATAGTCATATCAGAACAACCCTCAATCCCAGACTGAGTATTCCTGGTAATTGACCAGGTGCCTCGATTCCAAGAATGGCATTCAGCCCTTACATCTGATCATGTAGAAACCAATCCTATAGTCACATCAAAATGGCTCAGCACTCACATCTGACATGGAAGGAACCAAATCCTCTCACCATGACAGAATGGCTCAACCCTTACATTTGACCATGGAAGCAACCTAATCCTCTCACCATGTCAGAATGGCTCTAAGTCTCATCATTTCCCCTTGGAGGGAACCTCGATTTGGAGAACACCAAGCTTCTCCCTAAAGTAATCAAACTTCACTTTGGCCATTTCTAGCATAGAATCACATCAGGGTTGATTACATCCAAAGATGACCTGCAATATTCACCAGGACCGATTACATCTGAGGGAAACCTACAGGACCGCTTACGTCTGAGCAAACTACGAGATTCACCAGGATTTATGCTTAGACAACATGTCTCATCAGTTATGCTAGAAATCCCTCTTTCAAGAGATCTCAATCTGAATCACTGCTCCTCTTTGCATCAT
>LPNX010724018.1:0-121607 GCA_001517045.1 Pseudotsuga menziesii
GGTGGCCAGTCCCTTGAGGATCAACCTAGCAATAAACGATTAGGAGAGGGGACATCATTATATTCCATTCTTAATGAATGGCTTTCAGCCTTAGGCTGAGTTTCAATCTCACACTGAATCAAGTTGATCAATCCTTGGACCCTAACCGGGTCCTCCATTCTCTCGCAGAATGGTTCTCAGTACTACGTTGAGTTTCAGTCTCACACTGAAAATTGATCAACTACCTGCAGTACCTACTTGGACATTGTGTCACTGGTCCTATACCAGAATATATCTCTGCCTCCACCTGCAGGTTCTACTTGGACATCACATCCTTGGTCCCAGACCAAAATACCCTAGAGGCATATAGGGGCCCTAGCCACATGCTAGGGGCTTTGCCATGGCATCAACCTGCTTGGTCCTAGACCAAGAACCCCAGGAGACTACTGGGGGCCTTAGGGTACCTTCTAGGGTCTTACTCTGTCCTAGTCAACTGACTAGGAAACCATTTTCTGAGAATGGGTCTCGCAGCTGCACTAACTTTAACAATAAATGGGCAGGAATTATATAATAAATTAATAAAAGCTCATTAAATCAAGAGTGCTAAAAGGAGATTACAAAAGAGTTTTTAATAGATTATGGATGAATAAAAGAAAGTAGATAAAAGAATCCAACTATATATTTTATGTTCTAATTTATATACCATATATATGATAGAATACTATACTAAAGAATTGAAAACATTCTTATAAACAGTAGAGGAGGAGGTTGAAGCAAAAGACAGTTAAAGGTTGAATTTAGCTATAATAATAAAAGATTGAGAGAATAATTCATATTATTATTATACGCTTTTATGAGCTAATCTCCTCTTTTAAGTTCAATTGTGATAATATTTGTGTTTTAAATTACAGTCATTCATAAAGAATTAAAATGGATGTGTACTCATGTTACATTCTAAGAATCGTTTTCATGCGTTGATCCCATGTTCTGATTCAATGTTCTATAAATGTTGACTTTTGGTCTCATGCATGGCATCTTTGAAAATTTATATGAAATTTTGACAAGGGACCAGGTGTGAACGCAGCCAGATTATTTCAAAGCTATAAAATTGATAGATTCACCAATGCCTAGAAATTAAGATTTTTCAAAAAGGACATACACAAAATCGTCAAGTCACTATCTGAATGACATTAATATATGCATGGGTGACGCCTCATTTTTTTCCGAAGACTTTGCAGGGAAACCCAAGGGATGCTTCCCCACATTTGTGGATGGCATCCCTAGTAAATCCATTGGTGTAGACCAGTGTGCCTAACCTAGGGGAATTCAAACCGGGCATCTGCTGGCATAGAACTAGCAAATTAACCAGCAACGTTGGCAACAACTGGTAGAGCTAACCCCTTGGGCTACAAAGGTGATGTTACCTACAACCTTATACGCAAGCCATATTTTAGATGCTATAACGGAAAAAGTACAAAGATTGAGAAACAATTTAAGCAGATATATTAGCTGAATTGGCCTAGATTAAATGGTCCAAACAGCCACAAATGAGCATGAAAGGACGGGTGAGGGTGCCTTGTGCATAACATTAAAGGATTCTCCTTTTTGAAGTTCTCTTGCAGCTTCTCAGGGAACAACATGCCTCTTTTCCATGTTTCAACCTGTGTCATTTATTGTAATCTTATAGCTTGTTATTGCTCTTGAATACTTGCAGTGTACATACTACTACCTAAAACATTTTCTACAATCCAAACAACACTTGGAGTGTGGTGCTGTTCCTACCCCTTGCTTTCCGATCTATTCTATTATGGTAAAATTCAAATACCAATGGTGTTAGTGGATGTCCTTTGTCAAGAACATGATGATCATGAACATGCCTACTCATGGTCGAGTAAATCAGACTTTCCACTATCTTTCTATAAAGACTGGATTCCATCTTTATGACCAAATGATCCAGGAGCAACCCTGGCCAATACAACGGTCTTACACAAACCTTGATTTTTGTAGTTAATTAAGTTTGTTTTGTGTCCTAAGTAAATTACAAGGCATATGGCATCTTTATACATCATTTATATGCTTCAGAACTGACCCAACATGCACAATTTTATTTTGGTGTGCATCAAAGTGTCAAAAACTGTAAATTCATTTTTGGGAACTGGCTTCCGCATAATGATCGATTGATACTATATGAGGATTGTGTAGCATACCTAGGATGCTTCAACATAATACCCACTACCCTTGGTTTTCCTCAAGAAAGCAAGTTGACATGATTTGCATGCATTACAAAAGGTCATGTCAGAATTATTTGCATTTCTTTGACGAGAGTGCGGATTTTTCATGTTTTGCTACAGCAATAATTTTTTTGATTAGGATGGCAAATCTAGTCATATTAGTTCAATTATGCCATGAATGTTGAAATTTAGCATTAGCAGAAATACTTAAAAAATTTGCAGATCACCTTAAATAACAAATGACAAGTGCAGTAAAAAACACATTCATCACATCAGCGCAATAGACACAAGAGTTTTTCACTGGGGAAACCTTCAAAGGACAAAAACCCCAAATAGTAGTAGCTCATCTCGTAAATGAGATGACATAGAAATTCTTATAAAAGTTCCTCAAACCCCAATCTGGGTTTAACCACAGTTCACAGTAAATTTTCTCAGTAAAAATTAGAACTTTAAACCCTAGATCCTTAAATTTCCAGATCTGCTCAAAGACTCTCAAAAATCAGTCTGCCCAGAAATTATCAGATATGCTTGGAGAAGATCAGGACTGTCCAAAACAACAGTCTGCCCAAAAAATAATTTTTAGATTTGCCCAAAATAAAAAATTAGGACCTGCCCGAATTTTTATCAGCTGCCCAAAATACTGTCAGTGGCTGCCCGAATTTATTTCTTCCCTGCCTGGATGATTTTTCTCTCTGCCTGAAAATTCTGTTTGACCTTCTGAGCCTGCCTGAAATGCAGATCTAGTCTGCCCGAATTTTCTTGGGCAGCCGTGACACTCTTGCTGCTGCTGTGGGAGTGGGCAGACCACGGTCTGCTGGGACGAGGGCTTAAAGCCTGCCCGTAAGCCCTCCAGGTCTGCTATCTAGCAGCCCGAGGCCTATAGCAGGCAGCCCGGGTTTGCTGGGAGCAGCCCAGAGCCCTGTGGCAACTCCCGGGCCTAGTTGTGAAGCTAGCAGGGCTGCCCAAGAAGTAACCTAGCAGCCCGTGAAGAGAACCAGCTGCCAGAGAAGAAGAAAAATGGCTGCCGTGGAGGAGAGAGAAAAAAAAAGAGGACTGTAAGCCTGCCCGTAAATTATTCAGCTGCCCGAGATCTGAAGATGATTTTGCTGATAAAACCCTAGCTGAGGGTTAGCTGAGATCAAGATGGATGCCCTAGCTGAGGTAAAAACATAAAAATAGTCATCTTCAGTAACAGCAGCTTCACCTGTGAGAGCAAAATTGTCTGTGTGATAATGAGAAGACTTGATTTTCTTTTATAGTCTTCATTTACGTGTAAGTGGGCCAAAATTAGGAAAGATAAATTAATAATATTTTATTCTTGTCCTAATTTCACTTTTACCTTTTTACCAAAAAGGTCCTTTTAGTAACTTTGACTTTTACCCAAAATGTCCTTATTTAGTTTTGACTTTTGACTTTAGCCTTTTTCCAAGTGCCCCTGTGGTCATTACCTGTGGTCTTTTTGATTCCAAAAGTACATCATCATAAACCAAGAGAGTTACTAATGCTTTTTAGCTCACACTTTATGTGACACCTAGATCTGGTACTAGGGTAACTTAACCATGGGTAGCTAATCCTTGGAGAAGTACACAAAGCCCATAGATCAAGGGGAGTGCCAGACATTCCTAGACCCAGTCTAGGGCTTACAATGCCTTCCTGGTAACAAACCAGGTGCCTCCATTCTCCAAGAGAATGGCTACTCAGAACTAAGCTTAGTCTACCGGTACTAGACTGGTCCACATCATGGTCCCAAACCAGATGTCTACCATTCAATAGAATGGTCGCTCAATACTGGGTTGAGTCTACCCAGGGCAGAGCTGGGTCTATATCATGGTCCCAGACTAGATATCTACCATTCAAATGAATGGTCACTCAACACCGGGTTGAGTCTTTACCATGGTCCCGGACCAGGTGGCCCCATTCTCCTAAGAGAATGGCTCTCGATGCTGCTCAGAAAAATCAACAATGAAGAACACTAATAAACTTGAAAAGGCAATTTAAACCTGTAACAAAGCCTGGGCATCCATTTTAGTAAAATTGGTGAAAAGAGTGAAACATTGATTTCGTGGATTGACTGCTTGCATCTGAAGAATAGTTTGGAAAATTTAAGACATGGATTTTGCAAGCAATGTTCTTGACTTCAGGGATTATATTCTTTGACTCCACATGGTGTACTCATGTATAGTTTGGCATGTATTTCCTAAGCCACCACAAGCTCATTTGCTGTTTATTTTAATGCATAGAATTCAGTTTTCTCAAATTTTGGATATATTTGGTTATGAGAGTTTTGTAGTTATTTTGAATCAAATATTATTTTTTAATGCCAATAAATGCTCCATTTCATGTTTACACTTAGTATTCAAGTCGAAGATGAAAATACTGGGTTCTCATGTAACAAACCAACTTCTAATCCATTTGTTTTAAATATTTTGAGAACTAAGAGAAAGGGACTTTTGGTCCTATGAGTGGAGAAGTGTTAAGACTCAAGTGGCCTTTGGCCATGGCTATAGATGACTATGGGAGTGTAGAAGTGTAGATTTCAACCTTGCTATGAGTTGTAGAGGTTCTTAAATTCTCTATCTTTACAATAAAGAATGCAGAATTGTGGGCCTAAATTTCTGTTATATGAATTTTATGTACAGTTGTGTTAGTGTGTGTTTCTGCTTGTACTTCGATTTGCAAGCCATAGACTTTTCATCAAGTGGTATCAAAGCAAGTGAATCTTGTTGTTGAAGACTCTCATTATAGAAGATAGGTCTATCTAAGAGTGAAGCACTAGGTATAATTGTTGAGAAGAGGAACAAGAGGATTTCCAGCAGAAGTTGCAGAGAACTGCAGCAGAGCAAAATAAATTGTGGTGAATATTACAGAGAGAGTGCAGGCTGCATTGAAAATTGCAAAATGGCAGGAAGATGAATCCCTATTGGAAGAGGAAGAAACAAGAGAGAAAATGTTGGTCCAAAAGTGGTGGAAAATGTTGCAATGTTTTTGGAACAAATGATGAAGATGATGGATGCCATTGAATTGTTTTATAGAAAATATTGCCAAAAAGTGCAGCAGATGAAGGTGAAAGTGATGAGGAAGATGACAAACCTTTTGTTTCTAGAAAAGAACTAGATGTAGTGAAGAGGATGAAATGCCAGGGAATGTTGCCTGTATATTTTGGAAGTGCAGAGACCCAAAAAGTTGATTGAATGGATTGAAGAATTGTATAGTATTTTGAGTGGAAAGAGATTGACGATTGAATATTGCTTGTGGAAAATTGCGGAATTGTGCATCTTTGTGGTGTGGAAATTTGAAGGTGGATAGAAGAAGAATAGGCACGGAGACAACTTAAAGGTGGGACAAGATGATTGCAGCTATGAGAGGTAAGTTCCTATTTTTTTATTATGTTTTGAACATGATTAGAAGATTATTAGATTTACAACAGTGAAAGCAACCCATACCTAGTGGGATTTTACCCAATCCACAACTAGATGAGCTATAAATCTCCCTGTTTGTTAACTAGCTCATGCAGAGGACAGATTGCCTGGATTTACCTTAGAGTGCTTATTCTCTATTTAGCGGGATCATGCTTCTCATTTGCGGGTGAACTATTGTTTGTAGAAAATTTCTATACAAAATTTTGTAGAGTGGCCATGAAGATAGGCCTTAGGAAGAGTGGGGAGAAGACCATGAAGTTTGTGGATGGTTTTAAATTGTTCATTAAGGTATGTGTAAAGAAGGTGCAGAGTTGCAGACCAAAGAGAAGGATTATTAATCAGCCTCTATGTTGCAGGGATACCCGTCCTCAGGGGTTGGGTTCGCGTCCCCGTTCGGGTATCGTCCCCAAGTCTTGGAAACCGGGTTGGGTACTTCATAGACGTCCCTTGAAGTCCTTGCTGAAGTCCGCAAGTATCGGGTACCTTTGGCCCAAAAACAGGAAACTTTGCTCATTTTGGGGACTTTGTCCACTGATTTTGGGGACTTCGGAAAAACTCCAGTATGTGAAAATTAAAAAAAAAATTACCTTTACGAAGAGGGACAGGGTAGGTCTGGGTCCCCCTACCCTCTTAAGATCCTGTGGGCCTGTCCACTTCTCCCAGTGTAGAGTTGAGTCCTGACTTTTGTTGGAGCCCATGAGAGGAGAGCTTGCTGCAGAAAGGAGAGATACATGTAGAGGAGAGGCAAGACAAGCTTAGGTTGTCTTAGACTTAGAAGGCTTGTGCTTTTAAGTTAATGACATGACACTTTCTAGCTTGGAGGGGCTGGTATCTATTCTTAGATTGTTTCTTCTAGAAGATTGCCTTATTCTTTTATGACTCTGGATCTTGTCATAGTTTGTGTTTATTGTTGATCCTTTGTGCAAGTTGTTCCAATGTTGTTGCACAGAACGTATTCTTTCTCCTTCATGAGCAATAGAAAACCTATTTTGTTGATGTTTGTGCAGATGTTTCTATGCATGTGCATATTTCTAATTTTGAAAAACCAAAAGCTCCATCAACTATTGTCATGTTTATACTTAAGGTTCACATGTAGTTCCCACTTTATATCAATGATTTATGAACTTTGAAGCAATGTGCGTGTTAACTGTACTTGTTACTTATTGAAATTGAATACTCATGAAAAACAAACTGATTTAATTTTTTATATATACAGTACCCTTGACGTACCCAAGTCCCCTGTTTCAAAAAGTGTCGTTCCCTTTCCCGTACCCAAGTTTCCTGACAACTTAGATTAGCCTTAGATGGTGTTGTAGAAGATGATGGTGATTGTAGTTGCGTGAGGTATCCTCACACAAGTCGGCCCAAAAGAAGATAATAAATAAAAGCATTATTATTATGTTGAAGACAAGTCGGCCCAAAAGAAGATAATAAATAAAAGCATTATTATTATGTTGAAGACAAGTCGGCCCAAAAGAAGATAATAAATAAAAGCATTATTATTATGTTGAAGACAAGTCGGCCCAGTCAAGAGAAGACAAGTCAGCCCCATTAGAAGAAAAGGTCAACCAAAGAAGAGTATAAATAGAGGTGACACCTCTCTCATTTGGAGATCAAGAAAATTTGCTTAAGTCAGCTAGTGAAGTGCGCTTGAGAGAGAGAAGACTATTTTTGGGTAATAGAAGACTTTTCTGGGTTTGCTATTTTGGAGAGTTTCTCATTTGGATCTAGGGTTTATCTAGAGTTTGTCTATGTGACTACTCTTGTATCTGGATGTATATTTTATCTTGAACTGATATCTCTGAATAAGAAGAAGGTTGCTGGGTTTTCTTCCTTGTGGTTTCCCTGGATAAATCTTTGTGTCTCTTTGTGTTTCTGTGTATGGTTGTCTTTCACTGATCCTATTTAGTTTCCTCTGCAAATGAATAAAGTTATATATCTATATTAAAATCTAACAAAAAAGAGTGATGTGGCAAAAAAAATGCCATTGCAAAAGGTGCAGATGAGAATTTATTATTCTCATGAATTTTGTTCCGATTTTGTTGCGGGTGAAGTGGAATGTGCAACTAAAGAAAAGAAAGTGGAGCAGACTAAAGAAAAGATGTAGTAAGCATGTCAGCAAAGTGAAGAAGATGCTGAGGTGAAGATGTAGAGTAGCTGTGGAACAACAAGTTGAAAACGATTGTAATAGAGTGGCTGCAATTAAAACAAAGAAGAATGAGTAGATATTTGAGCAATGAGCATTGGTGGAGTTTTTTGAGACAATGGTAACGGTACAGAAGAGGGAGGTTGGGGAGGTGGTAAGCACCATTGGGCTAGTAGTAGGAAGCAATTTGAGGTAGTGAGTCACGTTGGCTGAGATTTGTAGTGGTTGGTAGAGGTGAAAGAGATAATCCAAGAAAAGATGGTAAGATGGAGGGTAGGTGTGACGATTTACCTACAACTACAAATTGCAAAAGTGAGGATTACAAAGGGGAAGAAGAAAAATGATGAATGGAGTGCGATGAGTGGAGCAAAGTGTGGAGAAGAAAGAAGAAAAGGAAGATCAGATATCCAGCTGTTGTTGATTCATTGACAACCTTTTGAGCAAGATGCTCAAAATTTTCCAAGGGAGTCTAATGGAGGATCATCCATGGCCAAGACAGCCATCTTACACAAACTTTGGTTTTTGCAGTAAATGAAGATCATTTTGTGTTTAATCCTTTTTCATGAGCCCCATGTAAAATACAAGGTACATAGCATCTCTATACATCATTTATATACATCAGATCTCGCCCAATATGTACAATTTTTATTTTGGTGTGCATTCCTCCAAATTGTCAAAAGCGTCAAAAATTGGAAATTGCATTTTATAACTTCTGTCCAAGGATAGATTGATACCATATGAGTATTTAGATTTGTGGTACACTTGGATACTCCAGCTTGTAACCTTGGTTTTTCTTAAGAAAGCATTTTGACATGATTTGCAAACATTACAAAATGCCATGCCAGGATTATTGCATTTCTTGGACAGGAGCAGATTTTTCATGTTTTGCTACATCAATAATTTTTTTGAGTGGGATGGAAAATATATATGAGAAGGTCAGCTATTTTAAGGAAAACTAAACAACTTGAAAATCCAAATTTGGACTTGTAATGAAGCTTAGGCATCCATTTTAGTAAAACCAGTCAAAATTGGGAAAAGAGTGAAAGTGCTTCATGGGTCAACTGCATGCATCTAAATAATAGTTTGGAAATTCTAATACATAGATTTTGTAGGCAACATTGTTGGCTTCAAGAATATTCTTTTGACTCCACATGGTGTGCTCATGTACAAATTGGCATGCATTTCCATGAGCCACCTCAGGCTTATTTGCACTTTGTTTTGATCTATAGAATTCAATTTTCTCAAGTTTATATATTTCAATTTGGCTTATGGGAGTTTTTCTTTGTTTTGAAAAATATGTTTTATAGAATCTCTTTGGCTAAGCTGCTGCCCTATGGGGGGCTTATCTATGTTGTCAAATCCACCTAGGTGTTACACCTAATCTCATGAGCACCCACTCAGGAGGTTTTGAACCCGCAGGTCTTTGCATTAATACAAGCCTGATCACCTTGCTGCTTGCCACTAGACCACACTCCTGTATTTAATTGGAAGATGAAAGGATTGGGTTCTCATGTAACTATCCAACTTCCAATCCATTTTTTCAAATATGTTGAGAACATAAAGAAGGGGCTTTTGGTCCTTTGAATGGAGAAGTATTAAGAGGTCTTTGGCCATGGCTGCAGATGCTTGTGAGAGTGTAGAAGTGCAGGTTTCAACCCTGCCATGAGATGTTTGAGTTCCAGAGGTTCGCTAGTCCTTTATGTGTACAACAAAGAACGCAGAATTGTGGGTGTAGATTTCTGCTATCTGATTTTTAATTATAGTGGTTATGTGTTTGTTTCTGCTGTGTACTTTGATTTGTAGGCCAGAGGGTCAGCATCACCAAACAATAAAGCAATAGTCCAAATCTTTCATTTCAAATGCTGTTCCCTTTTGATGTTAGCAATCAGATATCCAGTGCCTCTTACCAGTATAAGATCGGCATCGTATATAACACTAAATTAGTAAATCATCACCTTTGGAAATATATAGATTTGAATCAGAATTATTTCTTACAAGCCATATACATGTGAAATGATCATCTATATCTGACATCATGCTCTAGCTTTTTGTTTTAGATCATATAAAACTGTCTTGCATTTACACACTACTCTTTTCCTTTTGGCACAAAACCTTTAGTCCGTTTGACATCAATTTCTTCTTTAAGATCCCCATTTTGAAATGCTGATTTTATATCGATTCGAAGCAAATTTAATTTGAATTGGACAGCTATTTCAATAACTAATCAAACAGTTGTTGTCTTAGCAACTGGAGGAAGAGTCTTGTCATACTCAACCCTTTCTCTTTGTGCATAACCCTTCGTAACAAGCCAGGGTCTGTGATTATCAACAGAACAGCTGACACTGAATTTAGTTTAATTAATCCACTTACATCAAACAGTGTTCTTTCCTTGTGGAAGTTCAACAAGCTCTCAAATATTTGTTTTTACAAGGTTTCATATTCCTCTTTCATTGTCTTTCCAAACTATATGTTTTTGGCTTTTTTAAATTCAGAGGGATCTCTTACATTCAGATCTTTCAATGTTCCAATGTACCAACGTGGTACTCTCATGTCTTTTGGGGGATATCTACTTGCACTAACTTCTTCCTCTCTTGGAATTAAATCTGCACTTTCTTTTCTATTACAAGTCATGGAACTGTCTATTGATTCATTTCTATTTATTGATATTTAATCAAATAAGACATCCCTGCTCACCGCAATAGTTTTTCTTGTCATATCACAAGTCGTTATGTTTTCATTTCGAGTATGTTCATTTTCTTTCCATAAGTCAAATATGGCATCCCTGCTCACCAAACCATTATCATCTACTTTATAAATTTCTCTTGAGGAACATGTGCACAGCCATTATAATGAAATATTCTTAAATGTTATACACTGGTTTCTTTTTTGTCCAAGATTCCTTAGGTGTTATGTCTTTTACTTTCTTAGTAGGGTGTCTATTGATTAAAAATACAGTTATATAAATATTAACGGTTTCTGCCCAAAATCTATTTAGTAGATTCTTGCCATTAAGCGTACATGAAACCATCGCCACAATAGTTTGATTCTCTTTTTGCTGTGTATAGAGTGTTGCATGCTATCTGACAATGGCACTAGACTGACATAATCTGACAAAGCATTAGATAAGTCCTCATCAATAAATGCAACAAATACTTTGCTCCTTTTAGAGATTGTGTACATATAAGACAAACAAATCACTATGTACCAACTCTAATTGTGTTATAGCCCTGCTTGCTCAATGCTTCCTCCTTTGGAAAATGATGTCGACGTTGCTTGCCAAATTCATGTATCACATGCTTTTTACTCCTGTACAATTGGAAAATTATTTACATTTTACAGCCCTGATCCCAGTATGAGGGTGATGTTTAATGCCTGTGCTCAATGTTGAGATGACACAAGGTATTTAAAAATAACAATTAAAACAAATATCACAAGGTAGGCCCTAAATTAATATTAAAACATGAAGCATTAATTGATACACACACAAACACATGACACATGGTATTTAACAAAATAATAAAAATTAAATATCATAAGGTTGGCCTTAATAAAAGTAAAATATGAAGCATTAATTGATAAACACACACAAACACACATCACCGTATATTCATTCTAATTTGGGATCTTTTAAGTACTGGGAGATTTTCTTCTCAATTTCTTTTTGATCTCTCTTGATGCTTAATAGAGAGTTGGAGTAGATGGACCTACACTAGTTTATTTTCATTAAATAAAGATTGGCATACTTTTGCCGTACCTTCTCACATCAAGATTGGAATTATTTCTTGCCCCGTAACTTCATGAACTCAGGTGTCTAGTGCTACTTTTGATCTTCTTTTAGACCTACAAATTCTGTGAACCATTTTCTTCTGGAAGACATGTATGTGTTACAACTTTCTAGGCACCTAAATCTATAGCGCAAAGCATCAAATTGTGTACCACATGCAACAAGTGAAGATTATCATAGTAGCTTTCATACTTGAATATTCTATAACGATATAATCCTTTCACTAAAGAGTAAACTTTCCCCAATAGTAACATTTACTGAATGTTTTCTATTTCTTCAATTCAACACTGGTTTCAGTGATCTGGAAGTTTTGAGCATTGTGATCTTTTATGCTATTACAGATTTTCAATTTGTTGTTTCAAACATTCTTCTAGTCCTACTGACCTACTTTTGTGGTCTTTCATTGGACGTTAATAAACATCTTATTCTTGTGCACTTCTTCGACCACCGTATCCAGGTCGTCTTTGTTCTTTGTAATCAATATATGTGTACTTCAAGAATCAACACATCCAGGAGTAAAAGAGGAGTGGGCACACTCCAGAACCCACTAACATATGCAAGGAGCACTAGCATATCTGCATTGTTTTCAAGCAGAAGAGAATCTATATCTTTCCTAAACATGTCAATCCCATCTGAAATCTGGAGAACCAAATCTGATCAGAATGTAGAAGCTTCTTGCATGATGGGTGTTGTCTGGGGACATGTGTATGGTCTGGCTGGTAGACTGGACTTGGGGGCACGTTGGGTGTGATCCAACAGGCAGGCTTTATTTTCCTGTGGAAATCTGGCTGGTAGACTGGACTTGGGGGCACGTTGGGTGTGATCCAACAGGCAGGCTTTATTTTCCTGTGGAAATGCTTCTGTTGTACTTAATGAAAATATTCTACAATGCCATATGCTCAAACATTAAAGCCATATGCTCAACAAATATTTTCATATGCTGCTACAGATTCTTAATGAAAATATTTTACAATGCCATATGCTCAAACATTCAAGTGTGTGGTCCCACAATTTTCAGGCTCACAAAACGTCGTTTATGATGTGATATCGTCTAGAAAATTCATCACGAAGGATAAAATTCCATCTCAGAATAAAAATCAGAGTTTATCTCAATATATAGCAGCAGCAAATATATCGGTTCTTCTATTACTAGGAACCCCCTCTTATAGAAGGTTATATTGTTTGTTGAAATTATCATCGATGGCATCATTCTGACAGCATTCGTGCTGACTGATCACATCTGCCGAGTCATAGCCACATGTCACAACTTCTGCTACCTGGATATCAAGGTTACAAAAACCGAACCGGTGGTTGAACCGGCCGACCCTGAAAATCGGAACCGGACCGAAACCCGGAAAAAACCAGATCACAAAACCTGTTCACCAAAAATACAAAAAATACTTAAATTTTGAAAAATTATATATATATTCCTGTGCAACCATGTGAAACCAAACCATTATACACAAATTTGCAAAAAGGGCTCTTGCTATGTGCCATACTATTTCATTAGAACCTTCCCCACTCAACCAACTTTTATATATACATATTTTTTAAATTTAAAAAATACCCTCTTAAGTGTTGTTGTACCATTATGTATGGAACCGGTCAAAACTGGAACCGGAACTGGTTAAACTGATCAAAACCGGACCGAAACTGGTTTTACCGGTTTCGTCAAAACCGGCCGGTTCTGTATGGAACCGGTCATTTCCGGTTTGAGACACCGGTTTGACCGGTTCCAGTCCGGTTTTCGTAACACTGTTGGATATACATAAAAAATAATCATTAAATTCTAGAAAATTATTTGTGTATCTGCTGTACTACATTGGTCTGATTTCCTGGTATGATTCCTGAATGTTCTTGTGAGTCCATTAATTTAATGTTTCAGTTCAACTTCAAGAAAAAGCATGTTGTAACTGACCATTTATTCCGAAGGGATTCAATCAACTTTTGCATATTGGTTTTAAACATGATTGGTGGCTTTGTATTTACTATTCTGTATAGCAACTATTTTTCATCTGGAAATGTGTGTTTTTTTTCCTGCCCCTTTTTGAGCTTTGAGAATCGCTTACTTGTGCCTGACCTAGTTGCCACTAATAAGACACCAAAATAATACCATTTGACATAATTAGATTGTGCATTCAGCAACAACAGACAATACTTATGGAATATTGCATGCTATGCATTTTAGATTTTACATTTTTATATATTTTGCTTTGAGAGGTGCATACTGCAGCTCAATATGGAAGAGACGTGTCATGTAACTAAAATGGAAAAGTTTGACATATGACATCTAATATAAGAAAATTCTGACCTAAACAAATAAACTAAAAAAGGTCGACCTAAACAAATAAATAAGTTAGCATACATCCATCTTAACCTTGGATCTATCAAGTGATGAGAGGAATAAAATCGATCGAGGTGCAAAACAGAAGTTTTTATACCTGCAAAGGATTTTCATTTTGTTGATGATTATAGCTCGGACAGTTGTTCCTGCATAGGCTAAGTGTCTAGCACGTAGGAGTTGTCCCAATTACCTCTTTAGGTACTTGCTTGAGTAAGGAGAAACACATTAATTAACTTAATATTGGCTAATGACTAAAAGTGAACTTAAGATTAAGTCACAATCGTTGATATTAAGTGAGGCTCTAGATCTAATCTTAGCCATCCATCACTTTGTAGATTGGGGGTTAGGGTTTTGGTCATTGAGAAGCTATAAAAGAAAGCCTAAGGAGGAGAAAGACATAAGATATCACAAGATCAATTTAGAGGGAGATTTTGTGAAGGGAAGAGTGAGAGACTCATTGGTTGAGAAAAAGAGAGAAAAAGTTTGCAGCAAGAGAAGATTCGAAGGAGAGAGAGAGAGAGAGAGAGAGAGAGAGAGAGAGAGAGAGAGAGCGGTTGATCCCATGAAAGCCGATTAGTATGAGTGATGCAGAGATCCGTACGAGTGACGCAAAGCGCTGTATGAGTGAGGTAGAGGGTTGATGGTGTGATGTAGAGGCCATGTGAGCTGACTCAGAGGCTGATTCGGTGACATAGTAGGTGTACACGTTGATGCAGGGCTGATTCGTACAGGGTGACACAGGCCAATTTGCCTAGAGGGCAGATTTCTCTAGTGTGTCGATTTTCTTCTAGGATTGAGTTGCAGGTTCCATGAATGTAAATTTCTAATTTTTTTTATGAGCCAAGATAATAAAAGAAACATTGATTGCTGGTTTTTCCCCTTTGAGGTTTTCTAGGGTAAATACTTGTGTCAAATGTGTAATTGATTTCTTGTTTATTTCGCTGCATTATTGGTTAAAGATATTAAATATTTCTGTTTATAATTTTCATGTATAAATTATTGAAAACATAAATTAGATTGGTATTGAGAAAATTTAACATAGTATCAGAGCACAATAAACTTTGAGAAGAAGGAAATCATTTGGCAAGGGTTTACAACAAAAAACAAAAAATAATAATTTTTGATCAAGTTATTTGATTGGACAGGATGACCAGAACTAGATTGAGATTTGAAGATAGGTTGGATGGTGCATCTAACTACAACCCCTAGAAGGAGAGGATAGCGTTAGTGGTGATGGAGAATGGGATTTGTGAGTTTGCTAATCAACAACAAACCCCACCTATTGATGCTATACAACTGGTTGAATATACCAAGAAGGATGTGAAAGCTAGGAGTATCATTCTGAATGCAGTGATCATGAGATCCCTCATCTATTCGGAAAGAAGACAACCAAGGAGATGTGGGAGGCTTTGACGAAGTTGTATTAATAATGACAACCAGAATAGGAAGATGGTCTTGAGAGAGGAACTTAGGAGCACCAAGATGTCCAAAGCAGATATAATATCTTCTTATCTTTGTTAATGTATTTGTAACTTCAGAATGTATTCATCCGTATATCTTATGTATTGTACCCCGATGTTTATTTCGGGATGTGTTTGTAATGTACTGAGTCATGTGATGCCCCGATGTTCCTATCGGGAGGTTCTATAATGTAAACAAGTCATGTAAAGTCATTGTGGGTAACCCTCCTACTGGTCAAGGGTTAAAGTCCCCGCAGTTGTGGGCCCCTAGGGTTATTAGACTATCATAGAGAAGTTGACCCTAGGCGAGTCATTGTAAGTCGGGGCAATAGTCCCCACCATTGTGTTAAGGATAAACCTCCTTGTTGGTCGGAGGAGGCAAAGTCCCCACAAGTTGTGGGGCACTAGGGTTATTAGACACTCCTAGAGATGTCGGCTCTAGTAAGTAATTGTTAAGTGAGGCCGACATGTTGGAGTGGGTTTCAAGTGAACGAAAGAATATAAATAGAGAGCGAGTCTCTCTATTTATCATACACACTCACTCATTGGGGCGCATGAGTGAGAGGAGAAGTTGCTGGGACAAGAGAGAGACTACTGCTGTTGGGAGATCATCTTGCTGTTGGGAGATCATCTTTATGTTTTTGGGTTTTACTTTTGGTGCTGATTCTATCTCTAAGGAAGTTGCGGGGTTTTCTCCTTTATGGTTTCCCCGAGGAAAATTCTTTGTGTCTCTTGTCTCTTGTGTTTTATTGCTGTGCATATGTTATTCTCTCAGTTAAAGATCCTAAGATCATAATGCTAGCTTGAATGATAAAAATCTAACATGGTATCAGAGCTAACCTGAGAAGAAGAGATTATGCATCTACAGAAGCTAGGGCTTCTTATTTTTTGGGTCTCTGTCCACAATCCATCAGCAAAAGTATGCTAGGCTGACTCTCCATTGAAGGGCGCATCTTTCTGTTGAAGCGGAATTCCATTCCAAGCATTTTCAGTTTTCAGTGCGGGAAATTAGGGCTTTCTACAGAAGAGGAATTTTTGAGTGAGCCCGGCATAGGATTGCTCTTGTCATCAAAATCGAAGTTTAGAGACCTGGATCAATATTTTTGGTTGGGTGAAACTTGGGGAAAGTCAAACCCTAGTTTGACCCTGAGCTGAAAAAAACCCTAAAATACTAAAACTGATAAGTTTTGGTACATTCGCTATATCTTGGGATTGGCAAAGGCTCAGGAGCTGAAAATTTCAGAGGCTGAAGATAAAATCTTGATTTACACTGTGTCCAAAATTCAGCGTTAGATTCGCTATATTCTGGGAGATATGATCCCTCCAAGTCAGGGTTCCAACCTCTTCCAGGATTCATCCCTAAATAGGACACCTGGGAAGAATTGCTATATCTTGGGCTACACAGGTTCAAATGAGATTTCTGAAGATGTTCCAGAAAGGGCACGGACTGTACTTTCTGTGGTCCGAGTTTTAGACCCAGAAGATGAAACAATGACACGTGGCAGTGCATACAACTTCGCTGTTTTGAACAGTCCTGTAACAGGTCACCTTGGGAAAATGATCATAAGTCTCAGTTGGTGAAACCAATCCTGATGAAACCTGTGGTGTGAGAACAAGGACATGCGAGGCTACCTTAGTGCGAAGTTTCAGACACAGAGGAGCAGCAATTTCGGAGATATCGCAGAAACAATAACAAGCATTTCTGCAGAAGAAATTGGAAAACTAGGGCTTCCTGTTCTGGGAGCTTCCCTCCACTGTTTTCAGAAAAGGAGTACATTGGACAGCTCACCTTGAAGAGATCTAACCTTCTATCCAATCAGATCTGAAAGATTCCAAGTTTTGAAAATTAGGGTTTCTCTGACAAACCCTAGATCAGCTAGCTCCGGAATCAAGACGGACACCTCAAATCGGTAAGATCTAATCTTTTGCTATTTGCATTTGAGGTTCTCATTTCAAAGTGATCTATCACATCAGCTTGATGATAAGCTTGGTGAAGTTGACAACTTCCAAGCATGGAATTATTTGATCTCTCTGAAGAAAATGAATTGGACACCTACATGAGTAGAGAGGTTCCAGTTCTAGAGGGAGATGAGGCTAGAAGCCTTACACAAGAAGAACTTGGTCAAGGCGAAGAAGATCATTGTTGATTCAATCACGGATCATCTTGTACTGCAAGTGCCTTCCCTAAAGACACCGAATATGTTTGATTCCTTGACCAAGCTATTTTAAGGGAAGAACATAAATCAGAATATGATTTTGAGAAAACAGTTGAAGAATGTGAAGATCCAGAATGCAAAGACCATATAGTCATACTTTACAAGGGTCTCTCAAATCAAAGAATAACTTGTAGCAGTAGATGAAGAAGTGGTGATAGCCACCTTAAATAGCCTCCCAGGATCATGGGATTCATCCATGCGAAGAATGTGTGTCAGAAGGAAGTGATTAATTTCAGTAGACTCCGGGAATAAGAAAAAGTTCGACTCATAAGAAGAGAAGAGAAGATGGGAGCAACTGAAGATCAAGCTCTCACCATCCAAAGAAGATCCCTCAAACAATGAGGAATACGAAGGACTCAACTCTTGAAGAACCTCTTATCCATCTTAGCATTTGTATGAGAAACGATGCTATTATGAATGAAGAAGATGATAAAGCTGAAGGCTCAAGAAGGAGTCTACCCACGAAACAAATAAAGATAAGTATTCAATTGTCATTTCATGATATTGTTTTGTTATGCATTTTCAATTGATATATTATGCATGATAGAATGTTTGCATTAATGACAGTATATTACTAATATGCATGTAATTGGTAAGTAGCTCATTGTGCTATACAACTCTCCATTGCTACTTATCTAGAATGAAACCTCTTTGCTGACATATTGGATTAGTGCACAATCTCAATGTTGTCTTGGTAGAGATGGAAGACATCTAGAAAAGTTTTTAGTGAGTTATGGATGAATGTTGTATTGGCTAAAGTAGTTGCATGATCATATATTTATGCATAAGAACTTGCTAGTATGAATATTTTTTATGAAATATTTCTAACCATACAACTAATGCATTTGACTTGTAGGAAAGATCGCGTAAAATCGCCTACAAGCAAAAAAGGATGAGACTTGTTCCGAAGAGCAAGTGACAACAGTTCAAGATGAAGAATAATAAGACGAATGCAGCGACATCATTGATGCAGAATCTTCCAGACATGAAGAAGTAACCAAGAAGAAAGGTTCAAGAAGAATGATGTCTAGGATGCAGTATCGATACATGAAGAGAAGTTCGTAGTTCCATCATGCAGTAGATGGAAACATCATGGGATACAAGGAAAGATTCGTAGCACGAGGCATAGACTACGAAGAGACATTTGCAGCCACTAAAAATACACATGACAGAAAGAATCATGTGTGCAAATGAAAGAAGGCTTTGTATAAGCTCAGAAGACACCCATGGGATAACACGTACATGAGGAGCTTGATGAAGATATGAACCTTTGCTACAAGGTTGATAGAGGATGACAAGCTCACAGATGGGTGTGAGAAGAACTTTTGAAAAAGTTCAAGATAGAGGATCTTGGTATCCAATGATCCTAGATGGATACTACTTGTCACTCCGGTACATAATGTTTCAGTGCATAGAGTACGGAAGACAGAGAGAGTATGATGCTCCGCTTCAGAGGGAGTGATTGCAGAAGATCCTGAGGTTCGACATGGTACGACAGGATGGATAGATTACTGATGACTCTAGGCTTTACTAAAAGTAAAGTGGATTCCAACCTTTGCTTCAAGGTTGAAGGCGGAAGACCAATGATGCTCCTGTTATGTGTCAATGCACTATTTTCTAGGCATGGAGGTGTGGACAAGGGAAGTATGCAGTAGAGATTCTGAAGAGGTTTAGGATGATGGACTGCAAGGCCATGACCACACCTATGGCATCGAACATGAAGCTATTGAGTGGTAGCTTTATCAGAGACGGTTGATGCTACGATGTATCGTCAGATGATTGGTTCCTTGATGTACCTGACGAATACGAGACCGGATATTTGCTTTGCTGTGAACACATTGAGACATGTTCACATGATGGTTGCAAAGCATGCAGTGAGGTACCTGAAGGGTACAGTTGATTATGGGCACACGTATGAGGCGAATAAAAAATTATGTTGATTCAGATTGGGCAGGCAGTGCCATCGATAGGAAGAGCACTTCAGGATATTGTTTCAGTATGGGATCAGGTGTGATCTCTTGGTTTAGCAGGAAGCAATCCTGTGTGGCACTGAGTACAGTTGAAGCAGAGTATGTCGCAGCTTGTTCAACTAGTTGTGAGGCAGTATGGTTGAGGAAGCTACTGTCTGATTTATTTGATCTTTAGATGGATGCTACTTGTATACATTGTGACAACCAGAGTTGTGTGAAGTTGTCAGAGAATCCAGTGTTCCATGACAAGTCGAAGCATATCGAGATCAAGTAGCACTATATCAGGGATATGGTGCAGAGGGGAGCAGTGAAGCTCCAGTATGTTGCGACGGACGATCAGATAGCTGATGTGTTGACAAGCCATTGGCCAGAGTGAAGTTTGAGTACTTTAGGGAGAAGCTTGGTGTTCTCCAGATCGAGGTCCCTTCCAAGGGGAAGTGATGAGTCCGAAAGCCATTCTGACGAGTAGGTCAGATGTAAGGGCTGAGCCATTTTGTCATGGTGAGAGGATTGGTTCCTTCCATGTTAGATATGAGTGCTAAGCCATTCTGATATGATTGTAGGATTGGTTCCTACATGATCAGATATAAGGGCTACTGCCATTCTTGGAATGGAGCTGCCTGGTGAGTTACCAGGAATACTTGGTCTTGGACTGAGGGCCTTTCTGAGACGATTGTAAGATGTAGTCTTACATGATCAGATGTGAGCGCATGGCCATTCTGATGTGATTGAGGGATGTGTTCCCACTTGATCAGATATAAGGGTTGTTGCCATTCTGTCATGATGAGAGGATTGCTTCCTTCCATGTTAGATGTGAGTGCTGGCCATTTTGATGTAGGACTAGTTCCTACATAGATGTAAGGGCTACCGCCTTTCTGACGAGTAGATCAGATGTGAGTGCTGGCCATTCTGACGAGTAGGTCAGATGTAAGGGCTACTGCCATTCTTTGAATGGAGGCACTTGGTTAGTTACCAGGAACCCTCAGTGTAGGACTGAGGTCCTTTCTAACGAGTAGGTCAGATGTAAGTGTTGTGACTCTTTGACGAGTAGGTCAGATGTGAGTGTTGGCCATTCTGACGAGTAGGTCAGATATAAGGGCTACCAAAGACCTACAAGGAGGGAGGCCTACAACCAACATGAAAAAGGGCTGGCTCTGTAGAACTTCCTGTGACGAGAAGAATCATGAGATAGCACCTATGATGTTGACCCAGTAATGATCTAGATTGAGTGATGATTTAGATCCAGCGATGATCCAAATCGAGTGATGATCCAGATCCAATGATGATGTCCCCGAAATGATCCAGATCGAGTGATGATCCAGATCCAGCAGTGATGATACAGATCGAGTGATGATCCAGATCCAGTGATGATGTCCTCGAGATGATCCAGATCGAATGATGATTTAGATCCAGCAGTGATGATCCAGATCCAGTGATGATGTCCCCGAGATGATCTAGATCGAGTGATGATCCAGATCCAGTGATGATTCAGATCAAGATAAAGATGACTTGAAGATAAAGATGATTTGAAGATGAAGATGACTTGAAGATACAGATGACAAGATGATCTAGAGAAGAAGACCAGTGCTGACAAATTGTGTCGAGAGAATACCTTCCTAGTTAAGAGGGAGTGTTAATGTATTTGTAACTTCGGAATGTATTCATCCGTATATCTTATGTATTGTACCTCGATGTTTATTCCGGGATGTGTTTGTAATGTACTTGAGTCATGTCATGCCCCGATGTTCCTATCGAGGGGTTCTATAATGTAAACAAGTCATGTCAAGTCATTGTGGGTAACCCTCCTATTGGTCAAGGGTTAAAGTCCCCGCAGTTGTGGGGCCCTAGGGTTATTAGACTATCCTAGAGAAGTCGACCTAGGTGAGTCATTGTAAGTCGGGGCAATAATCCCCACCATTGTGTTAAGTATAAACCTCCTTGTTGGTCGGAGGAGGCAAAGTCCCCACAAGTTGTGGGGCACTAGGGTTATTAGACACTCCTATAGATGTCGGCTCTAGTAAGTAATTGTTAAGTGAGGTCGATGTTGGAGTGGGTTTCAAGTGAACGAAAGAAAATAAATAGAGAGTGAGTCTCTCTATTTATCACACACACACTCAGTCATTGGGGTGCATGAGTGAGAGGAGAAGTTGTTGGGACAAGAGAAAGACTACTGCTGTTGGGAGATCGTCTTTATGTTTTCGGGTTTTACTTTTGGTACTGATTCTATCTCTGAGGAAGTTGCAGGGTTTTCTCCTTTATGGTTTGCCCGTGGAAAATTCTTTGTCTCTTGTCTCTTGTGTTTTATTGCTGTGCATGTTATTCTCTCAGTTAAAGATCCTAAGATCATAATGCTAGCTTGAATGATAAAAATCTAACAATCTTATCATGATCACATAGGTTCATGATAAGTTGGTAGCAGTTGGGGAGACAGTAGTAGATCTAGAGTTGGTGAGGATTGCTTTGAATGGCTTCACCAAGCCATGGGTGTTTGAAGGGATAGTTGCATGAGAAAATCTTCTTAACTGGGAGAGGTTATGGGATGGCTTCATCCAAGAAGAGACTCGAGATGAATCTTTGTATGGAAGCCAACAGAAGGGTGATGATGAGGAGAACATTGCTCTTGCAAGTCATGTAAGGAAGGGAAAGATAAAGGCCAAGATGAATATCGATGGAGAGGATTCCACTCAAAAATGGATGAAGAAGGACATGAACAAAGTCAAGTGCTTTGCATGTCACAAGTTTGGCCATTATGCAAGTTAGTGTTTGAACAAGAAGAAGGGAAAGAGTAAGACATTGGTTGCAGCTTTAGCAGACACAAGTGCATGAGTTTGCTGCAAAGTTTGAGGAGTTCTCATCGGTGTCTAGTATTTTTGGCACCTTAGCAAAGGATGCATGGTTCGTGGACAGTGGGGCTTCTCGTCACATTATGGAATGCAGGATGTCTTCATCAGTATTCAAAGGAAGACTCAAAGCTACATGTAGAGCTTGGTAATGGTGCCTAGTGTGTAGTATAGGGGATTGAGATATTCAATTTCAATTGGAATCTGGAGCTCCTCTGGAGGCGAAGGATGTGCTATATGTACCGGGGATGACGAAGAACCTACTATCAATTTCGACTATTGAGGACAAGGGATATGTGGTTTATTTTCAGAGTGAACAGGTTACGCTAGAAGGCTCTAGTTCAGATACAAGACGAGTGATTGGGAGGAGAGTGCGTAACTTGTATTTGCTGAAGGCTAGTTAGTACTTGCCCACTTTCATCATAGTGACAATGATAGTTTGGCGAGTTAGGGCATAGGAAGATGGGTCACTTGCATCACAGGGCTTTATTGATATTGAGGGAGATTGTCACTAGTCTTCTAGAGTTCAGTGTGGAGTAGTAGGGTGTGTGCAAGTATGTCGAGACAAACTTTTCTAGTAGTGATAGTAGGTCCAAGGGGATACGATATCTAGTGCATTCAGACATATGTGGACCTATGTCACTATTGTCGTTGAATGGTTATAACTACTATGTGATCTTCATAGATGGTTTCTATAGGAGGATGTGGATCTACTTTATGAAGACCAAGGATGAGGTCTTCAATCGGTTTCAAGAGTTTAAGGCTCTCGTGGACAATCAGACAGAGAGGAAGATCAAACTTCCGAGAACAGATAGTGGAGGTGAGTATACAAGCAACAAGTTCAAGGATTTTTACAAGGATTAAGGAATTAAGAAGGAACTGCCAGTACCTTACAGCGTAGTAGAATGGGGTTGCAAAGAAGAAGAATAGGGCCATCATTAGAGTTGCCAAGGAAATGATTCATGATCAGGTTTTGTCCATGTTTCTCGGGAAAAAAATGCAACATGACAGTTTACATTCAAAATATGAGTCCTCATAAGGTCTTCTAGGACGAGACTCTTGAGGAAGCATTCACAGGAGTGAGATCAGAGATTGGTCACTTTTGTATCTTGAGATATCATGTGTATGTGCATGTACCATCGGAGAAGAGGACGAAGTTGGAACCTTTAGTAGGGAAGGGTATATTTGTGGGATAGAGTGAGACTTCAAGGGATAGAGGGAATATAGAATATAAATTCCCTTCATTAGGGAAATCAATAGTGAGGAGGGATGTTTGGTTTGATGAGGGACGAGCCTTTAGGAAGTCACATGACACACAGTCAATAGTGGTAGAGGATGAGGAGCGAGAGGCTTCGAAGGTTGAGGTGAGGCCAACACTCAGTTTTCAGATCAAGGGGAGGAGGAGGTCGAGATGGCTAGAATAGGCATTGGGAGATGCTTAGGAGCATGTGGAGGCTCCTAGGAGTACTTTATGGTAGAGCAGATCATTGAGACAATTTTTAAGTTTCACCCATGAGTGACATCATTGATTTTGAGCCTACCATTGTTGAGAAGGCAACAAACCATTAGGTTTGGAGGGATGCCGTGATGGAAGAGTGTGCATCCATGATGAATAATGATGTATGGGACATAGCCCCGAGGCCAAAAGAAAAATCTATGGTGAGTTCGAGATGGATCTTTAAGATCAAACATGCTGCAGATGGTAGTGGAGAGAAGTACAAGGTGAGGTTTGTTGCTAGACAATTCTCCCAGAAGGAGGGAGTAGACTATGAGGTAGCAAGGATGTTATATCTATTGCTTCAGAGATGGGGTGCAAGATACATCAGATGGATGTTTAGACAACCTTCCTCAATGGAGTGATTGAGAAAGAGGTGTACATTGAGCAACCTCATGGATTTGAGGAACATGAGAGAGATTCTCATGTGTGCAGGTTGAAGAAGGCATTATACGAACTCAAGCAGGCACAAAGAGCATAATACTTCAGGATTAATGAGTATCTATTGGCTATGGGCTTCATCAAGAGAGACGAATCCCAACTTATATTTTACACTTGTTGGAGACGATCCATGCATATTGGTACTTTGTGTAGATGACTTATTCCTTGTAAGGTTAGAGAATCTCATTGAGATGTGCAAGCATGATCTAGCTTCAAAGTTTGGGATTTAAGACTTCGACATGATGCACCACTTTTAGGATTGGAGGTGTGGCAACAGACAGTGAGATTTTCTTGGGACAAGGAAAATATGTAGTTGATATTTTGAGGAGATTCAAGATGGAGGATTGCAGGCCTATGTCTACACCTATGACTACCAATCTAAAGAAGAAGGATGCTTTTGAGTCAAAGTTGGTGGATCCTACATTGTACATGAAGCTGATTGGTTTGTTGATGTATCTGTCAACATTAGGCCAGATATATGATTTGCTGTAAATACCTTGAGCCATTTTATGGTTGAGTCGAGGAGGGTACATTTGGTTGCAACAAAGCACATGCTTAGGTATCTATGAGGTACAATGGAGTATGGACTGAGGTATGTTAGGAGTGATGGAGTGCAGTTACAGGGTTACACAGACTCATATTGGGCAAGGATTATAGTGGACAATAAAAGCACTTTTGGGTGTTGTTTTAGCTTGGGATCAGCAATGATTCCATGGTTTAGCAGGAAGCAAACACCAGTGGCTCTTAGTTCAACAGAGGTTGAGTACATGGCAACAAGTTTGGTGAGTTGTGAAGCCATTTGGCTTCTCAAGATGCTCATAGGGTTATTTAGTCTTGAGTTGGATCCTACGGTGATCCATTATGATAATCAAAGTTCCATAAAACTTTTAAAGAATCCAATGTTTCATGAAAGGTCCAATCACATAGACATCAAATATAGCTTCATCAGGGACGGAGTTCAGAGAGTAGCCGTGAAGCTTCCGTATATTTCCACATATGAGTAGGTTGCATATATTCTCAAAGGCTTTGATGAAGGGTAAGTTTGTTTTACTTCACGGACAAGTTGGGAGTGGTGCAGAACCAATGTTATCAGAACCAGACCGGTCATCGAACCGATAGAGCTCAGAATGTGAACTCGACAAAAAAAAACCGGGAGACTAAAAAATACACAAAATATTCATATTTTGTAACAAACATATATATATTCATGTTCATACATATGAATCCAAACCATTAATACACAAAAATACAAAGTTTCTCATATATATTATATATAGCAAGTACATGTGCAAATAACAAAAATAACATCGAGTGCAATACATCTTTGAAGGTTTGAACCCAAATACATCAACAAAGAGACACTAAATGGCCCCTACAACCTAAAAACAAGCATAGTAGTGTAGTAATGAATAACTATAAAATGATAACATGAAAACTAGGGCCTAATCATCCTCATCCTCATTGTTATCCTCGACCGGAGTGGGATTTTGAGCCCCACTAGATTCCCCTGGCCATGAAGGTAAAACCTTTGGAAGTGGGTCTAAATCCAACCAAGAAAGGTCTTCATTTTCACTAGGGGCTTAGGGTTAGGTTAGATGCATTAGATTAGGGGATTTTAAGTTTTTTTATTTTATTTTTATTTTTTGCAAATTTGAAATCCGTGGGTCCCCAAGCGCTGCCATATGACACAGTACGAACTAGACTGGTTCCATATGGAATTGGTCAAAACTGGTCGGTTCAACGATTTTGGGCCGGTTCCGTACAGAATTGGTCAGTTCACTAGCGGTTCAAGCTCAAATATCAAACAGTTTTGGACCCAGATCAGATTGACAAAGCCTGTAAACCAGTTGGGCCGATCGGTTTTGATAACACTGTGCAGAACACCTTCCTTGCTAGGAGGGAGTGTTGATGATTATAGCTCAGATAGGTGATTGTGCATAGGCTGTGTCTATTATGTAGGAGTTGTCCAAATTACCTCTCTAGGTACTTGCTTGAGAGAGTAAGTTATATCTCTTTCCTAAGTCTAACTTAGGAAAAACACATTAATTAACTTAATGTTGGCTAATGACTAAAAGTGAAAAGTCACAGTCGTTGATCTTAAGTGACGCTCAAGATCTAATCTTTGCCCTCCAACACTTCGGAGATTGGGGGTTGGGGTTTCGCCATTTTGGTGATTGAGATGCTATAAAAGAAAGCCTAAGGAGAGGAGAAAGACACAAGAGATCACAAAATCATTTCAAAGAGAGATTTTCTGAAGAGAAGAGTGAGAGACTCAATGGTTGAGGAGAAGAGAGAAGTTTGCAACAAGAGAATATCCAAAGGAGAGAGAGAGAGAGAGAGAGAGAGAGAGAGGTCGATTTCAGGGGAGCTGATCTGTATGAATGGTGTAGAGATTTTTATGACTGATGCAAGGGCCGTATGAGTGACACAGAGGGCCATACGAGTGAGCAGAGGGCCGATCGTGTGATGCAAAGGTTGTATGGTTGACATGTCGGCCGATTCAGTGACGCAGTAGGTGTACATGCTGACGCAGGGCTGATTTGTACAGGGTGACGCAAAGGGTGACACAAAGGGGCGTTTTGCCTTGAGGGCTGATTTCTCTAGTGTGCCGATTTTCTTCTAGGACTAAGTTACAGGTTCCATAATTGTAAATTTCTGATTTTCTTTGTGAGTCAAGGTAATAAAAGAAACACTGATTTTTGGTTTTCCCTTTGGGGTTTTCCAGGGTAAATACTTGTGTCAAATGTGTGATTGGTTTCCTGTTTATTCCGCTGCATTATTGGTTAAAGATATCAAGAATCTTTTATTTATAATTTCTTAGTATAAAAATATTGCGAACATAAATCAGATTGGTATTGAGAAAATTAAACACATTTAGAGGTATTTGATCCCACCTGGTGCTTGATAGATCCAGTGTTAAGATAGAGTTATGCTAGACTGCTAGTAGTATGCTTCTGTGCTTTTCCCTGGATATAAATACTGTGCTTTTGGCATCATCTTGTCTGGTGTATATGCTTGTTACCTGAGTTTGTAGCTGCAATGGGTGTAGTTAGAGATTAAGCAGATATCAGTAAGATCATCTTTGTTCCTTTTGACAGGGTGTAGGAAACAATGATCAGAAAGTTCTTGTATTGGCTGCTACAAATACTCCTTATGCTCTGGATCAGGTTTGTGTTTATCAATAATAATAGAATAGAATGCATTGTTTTTATTGAGGCTTAATGAAGGTCATTCTCTTTGTCCATTTAAGATTTCCCTGATTTTGGTTGCTATGATGACTGCAGATAGATCCCTCTCTGATAAATAATCTTGGTTGCAGGCTATTAGGAGACGTTTTGACAAACGAATCTATATTCCTCTACCTGATCTGAAGGCAAGGCAGCATATGTTCAAGGTACAGGGCTGCCTAAATCTTCCTTCATTCTTTCCTCCTGTAAATAGAAGCATTGCTTCTGAATTATAAGTTTTCCTTTGAAAAGTATCTTGCAAATTTCCTGTTTGTGAACTGATGGTATCTTTGTTTCGGAAGTTTTGTTAATGTGGAATTGTGGGCTATAAGCAGGTTCATCTAGGTGATACACCACACAACCTGACAGAGGGTGACTTTGAGGATCTAGCACGGAAAACAGATGGCTTTTCTGGGTCTGATATTTCCGTTTGTGTAAGTAAATATGAGCTCTCTTTTCCACATTTCAGAAAGATCTTTGAAGAAATAAAGTGGTGAATTTAGGAACAAATGATAACATCTCATGCCTTGATAGTGCTTAGTCTTGGAAGACTTTGTTCTTAGATTTTCTCTGTGGTGACGTGTTCTCCAAATAATTTATGGTGGCAGGTGAAAGATGTATTATTTGAACCTGTACGTAAGACTCAAGACGCTATGTTCTTCAGCAAAGTTTCCACCAAAGACGGGGAGATGTGGATGCCATGTGGTCCCCGACAAACTGGGGCTGTGCAAACCACTATGCAGGAACTTGCAGTTAAGGGTCTGGCTTCACAGGTATTTTCTGAAGTCTTTTGTTTTGTGTGATAAGGAGGTTGTCATGATCTCACATCCCACTTTATTACATCTCTCTGTTGGCATGGTCTGTTAATTTGTGTCAAACAATCATTCCTATTCAATGATCTTGTGGTTACAGATTCTGCCCCCACCGATTTCAAAACCAGATTTTGACAAAGTCCTTTCAAGGCAGAGACCAACTGTTAGCAAGCACGATCTAGAAGTTCATGAGCGATTCACAAAAGAATTTGGTGAAGAGGGCTGACAAATTTTCTTTGTCAATGTCTTCCAATTGTATTATTTTCCATCATCCCCGACCAGATTAGTGTCTTGTAGCTTCTGTCGGTTATTCCAGATTCTTATAAAAAAAAATGTTTGCTCATTGACCACGGGATACATCATTTATATGATCTGGTGGTATATGTTTATTTTTTGTGGAGGCTATCTTCTGAATTTAATGATCCCTTTTCATGGTTTTCTCTTATTCAAATCTCAAAATTGTTATTAGGTATTTGTATATGAAAATTTGAGCTGAAACTAACCGAGTCAGCCGTCTCTTAATTTATCCATCTCATGGATATAAAATATATTTACTGTATTAGTAGCACGCAAAATAATTAAAACGGTGCTATGGTTCCATTGAAGATTTTAGACTGGAAATTATTTAGTATTAGTAGGTATCAAATTGCGTTATCATGATTATTGTAGTTAAATCCTTAATCAATGTGGTTGTGAGAATATATACATTCTATAATGTAGAGCTGTTGCATTTGCAATTCAATCGGTGTTGTTGATAAGTGAAGATACAGAGTTACGTGTGGAGATACATCAAGACCGTTATATATATTACTATATCATAGTAAATATGTAATATTATTTATGAATGTTTGTCTATGTGGTAATGGCTATACGGGTACAGGCAGTATAATCCTACACGGCTTCAAATTACAAACCATGTATTATCGCCATTCTTTTTTCAATATGTAATTTATTTCTTTTGATCGTCTGGTCCATATGACTTCGGCCTATTCCTCAATATGAATGTCGTTCCGATATAACCTGATTACTCTCTTGTAAGTTAAACTTACAAGTGGTATCAGAATATTTTGTTGATAACGCATTTAAAGATTCGACTCCCGAGAGTACCGTTTCACTATTTTCTCCTGTTGCTTCTCTCGTCATGCTGTCACCCTATTTTCCTAAACTATCACATCACCCTCTTCCCTCCTCTCTGTCACCCCATTCTCCCGAACTTTTACATTACACTCCCCTTCCCTCACCCTCACCCTCTTCCCTCCTCTTTGTCACCCCATTCTCCCGAACTTTCACATTACACTCCCCTTTTTTGTATCGTCTCCATATAATCACCTGTAAAAGTTTGTTCTGCGTTGCCTTTTTTGTTCCTTGTCATATCTCCACCCCAACATTTTAACTCTTTTTTTTCTTGGTCAGCGCGCACATCTTTTATCTCTGCATTTTTTTCGTTCTTATGAATATCTCACTATCAATTAAATGCGACTGTATTTTTAATTGTTTGGACAATCTTTTTCCTTTGGCCAGTATAATTATTATTTCATTCCAACTAGGCATTACCTCTTTCCTCTATTCGTGACCTGTGTGATTGTTGGGATTGGATCCTTTCACATTCGCCATTTGCAACTGTATTTTTAATTGTTTGTACAATCTACTTTCTCTCGTTTTCCTTTGGCCAGTCTAATTATTATTTCATTCCAACTCAGCATTATTTCTTTCCTCTGTTCGTGACTTGTGTGATTGTTGCAATTGGATCCTTTAACATTCGCCATTCGGATCCTTTTTGTTATTTTTCATTCTCATCACATTTCACCTACTTGGTTTTCCGAGTCTTATGACCCCTTCTTAGTTTCCTCCCAACTCCTGTCTCTCCATCCATGTGTGACACTAGACATGAGGGGGCTTTGGCACCCCTTCTGGCTCTTACAAGGAAGCCTTTAAGGCCCCCAATGATCTCTTTTTAGAATCCTTTTTGTTTTAAGCCTTTGATTGAGCTGAAAAATAAAGATTCATTGAATATTGTTGAGTGTGTAGAGCTTTCCTTATAGGGTCCCAATGATCTGTTTTTAGAATCCTTTTTGTTCTAAGCCTTTGATTGAGCTGAAAATAAAGATTCATTGAATCTTGTTGAGTGTGTAGAGCTTTCCTTATAAGCTAGTTAGTTGAAGTTGTTGAATTTGAAAATCTACTTTAGTCAAGAAATTTCTATTCTAGGTTCTACTTGAGACTTCACATGGATTCCAAAAACTTTTCCTCAAATTCCGATGGAATTTTATAATAGGACTTTTCCTCTAGTTCTGATGGAATTTTACAATAGAAGTTTTTTAATCATTTTGTAGACAATCTAGACTCTGATTAAAATCTAAATAGAATTCAAATGTGCTGCACATATAGGTTCTTTAGGAATAACCGCAACAAAAACCGAAATGCTCCAATAGAATACAAATCAAGGCCTGTTATTATGGTAAAATTTGAAACACTGCTTTGAAAAAAGTTTAGCAAGCTCCTAAAGGTCAAATTTTGAAAGAATAAGTTGATTATATATTAGTTAGTCCAAATACATGAAATTTTCGCTTCAATGCAACATGTTGAAGAAGAATAGAAGACATTGAGATAGGTTTGAAAACCAGACATATTAGTTATATTCCAAATCAAGATGTAAAATAGATAAAATAATTTATCACTTAAAAGAACCAGGAAAAGACTCATAAAAACATTGTGTAGGACAATGAGATCGAAATAAATGAGCTTGATGTTCAATTGAAGCTCGAAAGCTAAATTATTTAAATGTCTATTAAATACAAATTAATTGCAACATACTGAAAAATGGTTGGGTTAAAAAGTGTCACTGCCTTAAAGTTAAAATAAAGCATTAAATAAAAAACACCTATGCACCTAAAGACTTGAATTAAGTTGATAATATGTTAAAATAGACCTAAGATTCACCAAAATGTGTAGCCAAACAAAAAACTAAGTTTGCAATTAAAGGCTTAATAAGATGAGTTTTACCACTATTAATAAAAACAATAAAAATTCATATGATCAGGACAACCACTCATTAAGCTGACAACGAATCAAATTAAAAATGGACCTAAGATCCACCAAAACGTGTAGCCATACAAAATCTATCATCTGCAACTAAAGATTTCATATGGTGAGTGGTACCAACATTAACAAATACAATAAATATTCACATGCTCACACAGAAGGTTAATTAGCCATACTATTACAATGGAGGCTTTTGATTTACTATTTACTAGTTGATGGTTCCATACATCATTAAGATCGAAGATCATTGTGTGTCGATGGATAATGAGGACCCATACTTATCATTAGGGGGTCTTTCAACAAGCATGTCCATATATCACCCTTTTCTCATTCGTTTTATAAATGATAACAAAAGAACGACTAATTAGAATTCAAGATCTCTAAAAATTGGATTGGGATTGAAAACTTCAAAATTAACAGGTTTTTAGCCCTTGAATACCCAATTTACTGATTAAACCATCATAATGAAGTTTGTAGAGATAAATTAGAAGTTGCTTTGACATTTGTACGATGTTATTTTGACATTTACACAACAAAACAAATGCTTTGGAAATCATCATTTTTTATCACTGAAACTTTGACATCGTTTTGTATATGTTGATATATTTATATATAGAGTGAATATCATTGATATATCTACTTTTTTGTATATCAAACGCTAATGAGTTTGTGATATTCATCTATTGATGTGGATATTTTGACATTGGTGCTTGTGTATATTTCAACTTTTATGCTATAGGATCAACATGCAGACATTGTTATACCATTGCTAAGAGGATGCATTTTACCAAGCAATTCCTTTCCCACAACTACAAATTTGCCTGAAAAACATTGTCGGTGATGTGGAGTGTTGCCTATGGTCTTGAGTTCAAACTTGAAAAAGGTGAGGAGTCCTCGTTGTACTAGCTCGACAACGGTGATGATTCACTATAGTTGTTGAGCTAATATGACCATAAATTATCCTTGTTGCTCGACTTGAACTCATGATTGCAAGCAACACTTTTTGGACCGTTGGTACAATTCATTTTCAAAGGAAAAAATTCAAAATTGTGAGATGGGATTGCATAGAAAAAAGCATAGGGAAATAAATATAAGTTACAGATGCAACCGACCCGGTGACTTGACCCTAAGATCTCTTGCTTGCTATTCACAACCCTGAACAACTCAAGCTATCTTATTGGGTTGAATCAAAATCATTGATATTGCCATTTTGAGTGATTTGCTTCATGGATATAACATCTAATATCTAATTAAATATGTTACAAACGTAAATGATAAACTATTATTTTAATGTAAGAGGACATTACTCCTTGGATGGGTGCCCAAGCCATATTTAAGGTGGGCCAATCATTTGTAAATCATCATCTATTTCATTTCAATATTTATTTATATATACTATTACAACAGATGGATTCTCTTCTTCATTAAATCAAACCGGATTCGGTTTGTATCATTGGTACCACGGCACAGTTTCGACTCCTCTTAACCTACACATCACACTTCTTCCCCCTACGTAGATATTCTACGATTTCACATCCATCATCCTGCGCTGAGTTTTCTCTCATGCACTTCCTACACTTTCTCCTCCATCTCATACGCTCCATTTCTACACACCACACCTCCAACTTATTTTTCCACCTACGCCACCCCTCTGCCTTACCTACTTCACCCTTACCCTTCTTCACTCCATCGTGCCCTATCTTCTTCACAGCGACTCCCACAGGTCTTGTCATCTCCATGACATTCCCATATCTCCACTCACCCACCTTTTCCCATGCATCTCACTCTTCCCCACGCATTCCCATTACTCTCCATCCCTACCTCCCGCGCTAAACATCCCATGTCCTTCCACTACCATGTGCTCTCTGCCCTAGTTCCTACATGCTATGCCCTCGGCTCCTACATGCTATGTCCTCTCCCCCACCCTCTTGTTGTGTTCTCCCCTTACCACTCTCCCCCACCTCCCATCTCCCTTGGCGTCCTCCATTGCGGTCCCCCCCTGGCGCATCTGCTCCTACGCCTATGCCTCGTCCATCCCACCTACGTAGTCCCCATAGGTGCCTTCATTCCACTACCCCACGGTCGCTCCCATTAATTCCATCCATCTTCTCCTACGCTCACACTAGCCATCCTTCCACATCATATTGGCCATCCCTTGCGACCCCTCTCGTCCACGCATTGCTTCCACCTCCTCTCCCTGGACTCCCTCCTCTTGTGGCGTCACCCACTCCACCTTCCCTTCTCTTCCATCCACTTGTGCCATCTGCACACTCACCTCCCTTTGCGCTCCGTCCATGCTAACCCTAGCCAAACTAAAAATAAAAAAATATTAATAAAAATAATATATTAATATTATTAATACTATATAATATTTCATGAATATTAGTATTAATATATTAATATAATAATATTATTATAATTATAATTATTATTTATTTTCCATTAATTTTTATAATTATAATAACAATGATTAATTAATTAAATCTCAACCTTTTACCCATGAAGTCATTCAATGAATAATTTATAATGCTTATGGAGAAAATCAAGAGGGAGAGAAATGAAAAGGTCACTCAAATACATTTTAAAAAAAAGATGTCTATAATAGTCACGTAAAAGAAGCCACTAAAGAGGTAAACTCAACTTCTAAATTCAAACACAGCCGAGAAACTGAAGACAACAAAGAGCAAGTAGAAAAAACGATAGCCGCAGTTGTAAATTATGAAGGATCATTGTCCATAGCTACATCAATAGTTCCATCCATTGTGACATCATGTCCATCTAAAGCATTTCCAAATCCACCCACTCCCAGTGATGATGATGATAGTTTTGAGGAGAAAAGATTTAAAGCTTATGTCTCCCACAGAATTGGAAAGGGTAGAGATGACCTCGATGAGAGTCAAGCTAGTGTTGTTGATAAGTATCCAAAATATTGGGTCGCTCCCGGTGATGACAATGATAGTATTAAGGAGAAAATATTTAAAGCCTATGCCTCCCATGAAATTGGAATGGGTAGAAATGACATTGTTCATAATGATATTGAGGAGAGGCAAGTCAAGGTTGCTAACAAGTATCCAAAAGAAGTCACACTCATAGAAGATAAAATAAGGTAACCTACGATAGAGACTAAAGAAAAAAGACGACAACAACAAGGTGTCAAAGAACGTGTTTGTATTAGATTAACATCCACTAGTTGTGGATTATGAAGTTGTAGATTATGAATCTATAGTAGCTAGTGTAATGCCAAATGCAATTGTTCCTCTTGAGCATCATGATGAAAAAAATGATAATACCATGTCTAGAAAGAATAAGGAGTTAGAAGCCACATAAATGATGGAAATCAAAGGCATGAAGATAGGTTTGAGTTTACAAATGAAATGAAATAAAAATTAAGACTAAAAAAAACAAGACCCCATAATTAAGAGAAGGAAGTCACATGTAACAAATGAAATGTCAAAAGAAGAATTTTAAATGAAAGCTCAAAATGAAGCATATCTCAGCATCCTCTTTGAATCAAAGAAATATTTAACATCAAAATTGGACCATAGCCAACCTTTTCAACATAAATGACTAACATTGAGAACATAACCATTCATAGGAAATCTCTGAAGTAGGATCCCTTTCTACAAACATAAACCATAAAGAGGTTCACTTTTTACAAAGGTCAATTAATACATTTCTTGTTCGAACACACAATCCACACCCTTGCTAGAAGGGAAAAAAAGTCAATTAATACATTTCTTGTTCGGACACACAATTCACACCCTTCCTAGAAGGGAAAACAATCCCATATGAAAGTCACCTTCCACCTTCATCTTTCCCAATAGGATCCATGCCATTCTACCATCGTGCTCACAATAGAAGATGTAGGACAAAGACAAGGCAAGTAGAAACATACTAAGGTGAATATTAAACAACCCCACTAGAAAGCAATCTTTGTTCTGCTTGCATCTTAAAATAATTTCAATTCATTATAAATTATTCCAATGTACATAAAACTAAGTTTGTGGTGTATTTTATCACATGCGTATAATCATAATAAATAAACAATGAGAAAATCCATAAGCCAATGAAATTTCATTATGTTATAAAGGACTACATACAATGATGGGTGTTGAAATGAATAACTCTCGATTCAATTAATTCATTGGAAAATACCTTTATTTATATAATGCATATGTTGGTTGTGATTCCACTTCCAACCAACTTCTTCATATTCTTACATGACTATTCACATTCGAAAAATATATTTACAATATTATATATGGAACCGTTTTCGTGGATTAGGTATCCAACATTCCCTCTCTTAATCCGAAGGGGTCTTTGTGAGTTCGAGCATGGTTCTAAAATTTTCAAACTTTTCTCGTCCAAGTGCTTTGGTGAAGATGTCAACAACTTTCTCATTTGTGGAGCAATTCCGTAGATGAATTGTCTTGGCCTCTACATGATGTCGAATCAAATGGTACTTTGTGTTGGTGTGCTTGGTTCGATCATAAAATCTGGGGTTCTTGGCCAACTTGATTGCATAAGTGTTGTCAATTAGTAAGGAAGTGTAATTTTCTTGCTTCTCCTGCAAATATTCAAGTATCTTCCCGAGCCACACAATCTCCTTTGTTGCTTCTGCAACTGCTGCATATTTAGTTTCTATTGTTGAATCTGCTGGAACTGACTGTTTATGTGATCTCCAGGAAATAGATGCTGATCCAAGACTCATTTTGTATCAAGAAGTGGACACCCCTATTTCTTTATCGGCATGGAAGTCTGAATTAGTGTACCCAGTGAGTTTGAAGTCTTTCACCTTAGTGTACTTGAGTCCAAAGTCTTAAGTCTCCTTCAAGTACCTTAGAACTCTTTTTGCTACACACAAATGTCCTTCACAAGGTTTATGCATGTGTCTGGAAAGAATGCCAACAACATAAGAAATATTTGGTTTGGTAGTGGTAAGATAGATAAGGCTTCCTACAAGTTGTCAGTACTTTGCTGCATCCTCAAATTATTTTCCTTCACTTGATGTGAGCTTCAAATTGTGTTCCATTGGAGTTGAGAGAGGGTTGCATTCCGTCAGGCAAAATCTATTCAACAATTCTCCAACATACTTATTCTGAGATATCAATATGTACTTAGGATGTTGAGTCACTTCAATTCCTAAGTAATAATGAAGATGTCCCAAATCAGTCATTTCAAAATATTTCTTCAAATCTTTCTTTATGGATGCTATGTAATTTTCATTGTTCCCTGTTATAAAGAGGTCATCTACATATACTACAAGAAATACAATTGATCTTCCAACTTTATTCACAAACAACGTTGCATAATCAAGATTATAATGCTTGAAATTTAGCTTTGGAATATACTCGGATAGATTTTCGTACCATGCTCATGGTGCTTGTTTTAGGCCATACAAGGATTTGACAAGCTTGCATACCTTGTTTTCTGGTCCTTTCATAACAAAAATCTTCTGGTTGAGACATGAAAACATTTTCTTTCAAGTCTCCATTCAAGAAAGCATTTTCACATCCATTTGGTAGAGTTTCCACCCATTTTGCGCTGACATGGAGAGAAAAGTGCGAATGGTAGCCCATTTTGTTGTGGGGGAGAACATTTCTTCATAGTCAACTCTTTTTTGTGCATAGCCTTTCACCACAAGCCTTGCTTTGTGTTTGTCGAGTGAACCATCTGATTTGTATTTGTTCTTGTATACCCACTTGCAACCAATTGGTTTGGTTCCATTTGGAGGGTCAACCGGCTTCCAAGTTCCATTCTTTATGAGTGCATCATATTCATTTTTCATAGCTTCTTTCCATTAATCACGTGCATCAACTTCTATAAATGAAGTTGGCTCAAAATTAGTAGATAAATTCAATTCACAATCAAATGAGACACCCATGTGATCACCTGAGTTATCTTCTCCTCCATCATCTTTTTTTGCTGAATTTCTCGTTCATGTCTTTCCAACTTCACCTAGAAGGACAATAGACTTGTCATTTTTATTAGTTTCAAGAAAAATGACATCTTTGGAAACAACAAATTTCTTATTTACCTCATCATAAAGACGATATGCCTTGGAAGTGTCTGAATGCCCCAAGAAAATACATCTTCTACTTCTAGCACTAAGTTTATTTATTTGCTCCTTTGGTATCAAGAAATAACAGGTGGAACCAAAAACTCTGAGATGCTTAACCGAAGGAAGGTGGCCAAGCCACATTTCATGTGGAGTCTTGTCTTCAATAGCATGAGATGGAATTCTATTTCTCAAATTTGCTGCATATACTACTGCATCACCCCAAAACATCTGTTTCACATTCTTGAAAAACATCATTGATCTTGCCATTTTCATTATTGTTATATTCATCCTTTCTTCTACACCTTTTTGTTGAGGATTATAAGGAACTGTAGTTTGATGGGTAATCCCATGTTTGGAAAGATAACATTCAAATTCATTAGAGGTGTATTCTTTACCATTATCTGAACGAAATGTACCAATACGTGCTTGTGCTTGATTCTCTATCCATGCATGGAAGTTCTTGAATGTTTGAAATGCTTTAGACTTTTCCTTCAATAAATATACCCAACACATTCTTGAATAAGCATCAACAAAGGTCATGAGTTACTTACTACCATTTGCAGAAGGAATTGGCATGGCGCCACATAAGTCAGAATGAATTTGTTCTAACTTTCTACATGCTTTGAATTTAGACTCTTGAAAAGACTACTTACTATGCTCTCCTAAGATACATGCATCAAATTTGTTCCTTTGCTTAGGAATAGTAGGAAAACCATATAAAACCATTCTTTCTTAACAAATGAAGACTCTTATAATTCAAGTGACCAAATCTTGCATGCCACAATAAACTAGATGACAAATTACCTTCTTCAAGCTTAGACATACAGGAACTTTTTTGAACTATTGCATAACAACTCTTCAACTTCATCAACTTTCCATCTTCATACCAGGTCATGATGACCTTGTTGTCAAAGCACTTCCTAATCTCTACAATTCCATCAAACATGTGGATGGAATGGCCTTGATATCTAATCTACACCAAGGAAAACAAGATTTTCTGCAACTCTAGAAAATAGAATAGAGAACATTCTTTAACACAAAATCAGCGAAGCCATGCATCTTGAGCCTGATTGAACCAATTCCCCAAGATTACAATGTGTAACTATACATTGAGATGAATTAGGGGCTTTACCATCGTATTGATTCATGACTTCTTCATTCTGATTGTGTCTACCTTTGATGGACTCCCTAGAATCCCAACACTGGTCTGCTTCATGTCCAGTCTTTCCACAATGCTTGCACGTCGGATATGATCTTTTGCTTGAGTTGTTTCTGCCTCCCTGGAAATTTATTCTTCCTCGTCCTCTCTTGCTCCAATATCCTTTGGAAGGGTCTTTGGGTTGATTCTTTGCTTTATGAACAAAGCAAAGTGGTTCTTCAGCAAGCTCGCTTGATTTCTTGATCTTTTTGGACCATTCTGGATATGTGTCCTTTCTAGTGAGGACATCACCAACAATTGATGCCAAAGAGTGCATATTCAATCCGGAACTTGCAACTTACATAATATTTGAAAATGAGATGCATGTTTAAGTTCCTGGTTCTTTTCAAGTTACAAAATGATTCTGCAACCTATTACGAACAATTCTGCAGTTTCTTAAAATAATTCTCCAACACTATCTAAGTGGCCCTAGAGTGCTATTACATTCAATATCCTAGTTTCTTAGAAGATTTCAAGAATACATTTACACTTTGTTCAACAAATCTATTACAAAAACTTGCAGCAGAATAATGCAGGTTGCAACAATTCAAATATTTTTATGAAAAAATAATACAATATCTTGCAGCAGACTTGGTTCTCAACACTTCTTGCAGTTTCACATTCTTAAGGAAGTCTTCAACTCGGTCTTTAGTCGCAGCAATGGTATTCACATCCAAAGGAAAATAACTCCAAGACTGGATGGACTCAGGACACAACTCCATGCAGTGAGTACAGGAGTGAGCTACTTCCCTCAAGTTCAGGCTCATTATTCACTTGTTCCACAAGCATTCTTGTGGTGGGGAGAGCACCAGTTCTCAGCTACAATCTTCAAGTGGATGTGGACAACTTCAAGAAAATGGAAGGAAGTCGCAGCAATCTTCCAAGATGAGATTCAAAATCGCAGCATATCCCAACAGTCATGGCTTTTTTTATTACATCAAATATATATCAACTGCATTAGATTATCATTCATGGCTTATACAATGAGTACATGATGATAAAGTACACAACGATCATAGCTCATACATCAACTGCACAATTCATACTCACGGGTTCATACAGTAACCACATCATACACGACTCATACATAATCCACGAGCTCAAATCTGCTTCATAAAATACAAAGTACTTCAGGTAGCATATACACCATTCATGAATAGAATTCACGAGCTTCTTTTTACTCAACACATATGAAAATATTCACAGACTTTCCCATTAAAGTTTCAAGCAAATAACTAGGGCAGACATTAGGTTTTTGTTTTGTATTGCAACTAGCTGATACAAATTAAAGTTTCAAGCAAATAACTAGCGCAGACATTAGGTTGTTTTTTTTTGTATTGCAACTAGCTGATACAAATTAAAGTTTCAAGAAAATAACTAGGGCAGACATTACGGGATTTTTTTTTGTATTGCAACTAGCTGATACAAATTACCTTCACGTGACTGAGTAAAAAGTTGTGTCTTCAGCAAGGATTCTCATCATCTTCACACAAGTTTTCTCCATGCACTGAGAAATGTGTGACTCTTCATAGCTGATACAATCTCTTTCTTCCACCAACGATCTTCGACCATCAGTCTACACAGAGTTCGCAAGAGAAGAATGGTTCTGGAATCAACATGGCTTCACTCTTTATGATGCAAACGAATGATCGTAACAACAATAACCTATTTTCCACACAATCAAAATGTGAGCTGGAAAGTGCCCATGCACTTGGTAGAAGCTATGCATATACTCTTATGGATTTAAACACGATTTAAGTCGAGTCTATGAGTGGATGGAGACACAAAACAAAATTTGAGAGAGCTGTCATGACAAGATGCATAGATAGATACAAGAATGGAGTATGGAAATTTCTCAGTGGTGGGTTGTATAAACACAAGGGTCTTTAAAGTGGGCAACAAAATAATTCTAAGTGTGTAGCAAACGTTCAATTATGAGCAAAATGTACACACAATAATGATCCAATGGACTGGCAATGTACACACAATAAGTTTGCCATGAGTTATGGCAGAACTCATGGCATGGCAGGTGGTAATATGACAACATGAGTTACGGCAGGTGGTGCTCTGCTCTGATACCATCGTTGAAATGAATAACTCTTGATTCAATTAATTTATTGATAAACACATTTATTTGTACAATGTATATGGTGGTTGTGATTCCACTTCTAAAGAATTTCTTCATACTTTTTTATATAAGTATTCACATTCAAAACTTACTTATATTTACAATATTTACATATAAAACTATAATCCAAGAATTAAGTATCCCACAATGAAAAACCATTGGTTGCTAATAAGAAAATAAAACCTCAAGGCGTTACTTAATTAGTAAAAAAATTTAAAAAAAAATCTACCAAACATTTGACCCTTGAAGCTAATTCTAGAAGGTATGAACCAATACTTCAACCACTAATACTTCACTTTCATATATATTTTTGTAATTAACTATTGTGGAACTCCCAAATTATGATAAGAATATCTAATATGATAGTTTATAACGAATAATAAAATAAAAATACAATATCAATTATGGAGAAGGTTTGAGATAGTGGCCACCTTTTCTTATGTACCAAGTTTGATTTAAATTAAATGACTTGGAGAATATTGGGAATTCTTTGGCTAAAATATTAAACTACTTTCGCAAGATCACAAGTAGGACAACCAAACCTATCATTTATTTTGCATGCTATCATTCTCTTTTGCATTGCCTTTTTCTGTTAGCTTGCATTTGGGCTCAACTGCTATCATAAGAGCACGTGTAAGGCAACATAATCCTCCCGAGTTTGAGAGTATTATATCATTGTACAACGCTTTATGGCATTTATTTTGGAATCCTTGTACTAAACAATTCAACTACTTTATTTAAAATAGTAGTATTCCATAAAGTGATTCGGACAATGATGTCAAGAGTCATAGCTTCAAATAAATGACAATTCAACTAAACTCATTGACTATACTTCTAATTTTGGGATGAAAGAGAATATAGCAACTCAACATTCATAAATAACATAAACATGAAAGCAAGATTTATGCTTAAAAAATTGATCATAATATCAGAACATGAATGTATATTTGATTAATGGCATGTTGATGAATTTAGGTTTAAACAAAATGGTTTAGTGGGTGCTTTCTTGAGAGCAACCTTTTTATGAAGAAAATTTAGTTGAAGAAGATTATCATTTGGAAAGCAAAAGTCATGAGGATGTTGAGGATGATGATAAGGATTTCAATTTTAAAGCCTCTAAAATTAGACGAATTCAATGTTAAGGCTAAAATGAATTTAAGGGAGCTTGTTTCTATATTTAAAGTTTTCATCTAACAAAGAATTTGACAATGCTAGAAACTGTAATGTGGAGTATATTCATTAGTGTAATGACCAAATTGGTGTAATGTGGAAATTGTAACAACAATGTGTAACCACAATTGTTATCTATGCAGAGGACATTCATCAACATAATTGTTTCTTATAGTGTACTCTTGGTAGAATGGAATATGGTACACAAAAAGGGTTTGGGATCTTGTGCAAAGGGTTTTGGATCTTGTTCACAACATTCCGACAACATGGAGGAATGAAGGCTATGTTGAATTTAAAAAGCAAGAAGGAAACAAGCAAATTACCAAGTAGTTTCACCTTTTTTTTGCTAGTCACATTGTGAAGATTGCGTGATTCTTGAGATACATCCACATGGAATTTCCTAGATTAATCAATATGATTCTAGAGGATGACTTTATCCATATTCTTGCAAGCAATATTACATATTGCAATAGTATAATTGTAGAAATCTAAAAAAAAATTCCATAGCAATCAAATGCATGATCATATGTTTAGGTATACAAATGAAATAAAAATGAAGATCACAAAAAACAATCATATAGTCAAGAGGAGGAAGTCAAACATGTAAAATAGAGGGTGGAGCTTAAATGTTTGGAATGGAACATGGCTCAATTGGGATTTTTCTCAAAGTTGACCACTGTTAGATGATGTCTTCAACCAACCATCTTGGTATCTACAAATGGATATCGATTAAAACAACATAACATATGGTATCAACAAAATTTAAAGTTGAAAGGGAATTTCAACATTCACCAACATTTAGAACTATGCCCAACACACATAGTATGAAATGGAAGTGTCATAACACTTAGTCTATTGCAATTAGAAAGACTCATTCATAACTATGATTTTGAATATTGAGTTGTACGTTTGACTACCATCATTCAACCTTTCTACATATGTCATGGATAAAGTTTATATACCCCATTCATGTTGTTACATTGGACTTCACCAATTTGATTATCTATTTGTTGCAAACGTTAGGGTTAACCTATTTGGGAATGAGTAAAAGGTGGATTAAGTCTAGCACATGTTTTTGGGCCCATGGTATTTGGTGTCCAATGACATTTTTCCATGGTATTTTGGTGGCCCATGGTATTTGGTATCCCATGGTATTGTCCCGTGATATTATATATAAGGAATTATTTATAAGGCTTGAGGAGGCTCCATTGTAAAGGGGCTTGGAGGTAAGTGGTGGATAGCTCACTTGGCCTGGCTTAGCCGATTTAGGTCAAGGGAGATAATAGATCTATTATGGTGGTTTGGTGGTTTTTCCCAGTTTGGTTTTCCATGTAAACATTGCATGTCTATCTTAAATGCGTTGCTATGCAGAATTTTGTTCTCTCGTGTAGTATTATTGTATGCTCTTTAAATCCTAAGAGAAAACATGTTCCTTTTAGATTAACTGAATAAACATTGTGATTTTATGAATGGATCCCTAATAGTTTCATCCTAGTATTTGTAGTTCTTTAGAATCATTTGGAGAACTTTCACCATTAAAAAAACATTCACCGAATGTCAGTTAGTGTAAATGAGTGGGACATTCATGCATCAAGCTATTTTTTCATCCAAACGAAGACATATAAATGCTACATGAATATAACAATTTTCTCAAATTTTGAGATTAATCCAATGCACCATTCACTAGGATGACCATTATTAATTTTCCTGGATGTGGGTGATGGAGGGGAAAGAGTTGAGCGTCTACCAACCGCAAGAACCTGTGTGCCTGAATTTAGAGGGGGGTCATGTCATGATTACACCTCTAAGCTCATGCAGGATGTTAATAAAGGAAACATGGATTGTTGGAAGTGGGGATATTGGTTATCGGGTAGAAATTGAGGAAATGGGTTTGTATGGGACAAGAGATATTATGAGACTCAGGCCATGGAAAACAATGGAGGAGAGTGTTGGAGGATCAAGCAAAGGTACAAAGTCGACTTGGGTTCATGGGGAAATCATAGAGGTCGTTATGAGAATTTATGGTGGTGTGGGTTCTTATTTAGGTTGAGGCTCAAGGTCTGGGAATGAGAGATACCATCTAGAAACTCTTATTGTTCTCATCCCCGAGAGAGGAGATTGGTGGGGTTTGACAATTAACTTGGTTTACTCACGGCTGAGGCTGATGGATACCGAGGGAAAACGAGACAAGTGTGAAGCAAAGGGGAAATGGGTGGTCGTTGCACCTCAGACCAAGCCAACCAATTCTTCAAGATGAGAATCAATGTTACCATTCAAAAGGAAATCGAAGACATTGAACAAAGTATATGGGAACGAATTCACAATATGCAGTTGAGGGAGGAGTTTGAGGAGCTTGTGGAGTGGGTGCATAAGCCTTGTTCAATGTGAGGTCACATTTATTCCTATGATCATATAATTGTGACCTTCAAGGAAATTAAAGGCATTCTTGCCCGTGTTCTAAAGGAGAGAAATACAAAGGAAGAAGGGGATATGGAGTTGATTCGAGCATGGAAAGAGCACAATTTGGATTGTCTCCTAATGCATCGCAAGGTGTACATCATCACAAGTAAATTGGGGATACGATTCCTTCCTCACCCACCATTGACGGGAGGGTTTGCAACAACTCTACCACAACCGAATTAGCTTGAACCTGCAATGGAAGGAAGCATTGTGGCACCACTGCAACATGTTCATCCAGCTCCAGGGTTCAATTATGGGAACCTTCAGGTTCCATAGTTATTTTATGCCTTCATTGTCTAATCTTCGGGTGTTGTTTTGTTAGCATTAGTATTAGTATGTGTGATAGGATAGTCAATGGTATAGTGTGTTGGAAGTCTATGGTAATTGTAAATCTGGATTATGTCAGTAGTTGTTCTCACATTAATGAGATGGTTTTGGTTATGGTCGATCAAGTTTGGGAAGGACAACATAGCAGTGCCATACGCTTGTTTTCATGGATTCCGAGTTAGAATTGTAGTACTGGACATGTACTATTTTTTGAAATAATATAATATATCCTTACTTTAAAAAAACCATTATTAATTTAAATTATCCAAATACATTGTTAAAAGAAAACAAAACCATTATTAATTTAAATTATCCAAATACATTGTTAAAAGAAAACAAAGAATATATGTGGATCAGGAAGAGGTAATTAATCTTCAATTTTGAGGAAAAATATGTATACACCTTGTATATTAATATTTTCTTGGATTTCACACTTCTTATCTTTTCTAGGATTTCACAGTTCTTAATCCTTTACACAGTTCTAACAGTACAAACAAACCATGTGATCCTACATGCACATAATTCCCAAAGGGTCTACTTACCACAAAAAATATGGTACGGTTCATTACTATATATACATAATATATATGAGTTGTTTCCATATATACATCCAGGGTTCAATCAAGTCATTCACTAGTTCACTAATAAAGCATTGTCCAAGATTTAATGAACTTCCAACCTCAACTAGCATTAGGCATAACCACAAATACTATCACAAAGAAATATAAAAAAATTGATACACAAAAAAGGTTGAAAGTAGTTAACTTTGTAGATGTCCATCTACGAGTGATAGACATATTAATAATGAAAATTTAATATTTTCCTACTCATCTGATCCTCCTCATTGAAATCATTTCTTCTTGAATATTGGCAACTTGACTTAGCCTTTGCACCTCTATTCCCTTCTCTTCTCTTCATTTTTGTCTGATAAAATTGAAGCATCTTTTCATTGGATTCTTTTTTCTATTTTTGACATAGAGAGAGTGGGTGTACCCTATTAAGTATGCAAATAATACACTCTCTTTATATGATGTACTATTATGGGGTGTTGAGATGATATTATTTGCAATTTTGAATAGTTGTAGTGGCATAAGCATTTCCTATAAGTAACTTGGACTTTCCAAATCTCAGAGTACACTAGCCTACGGTGTTGAGTATTGTATTGCAAGTTTTGTAAGAAGATTGCATTTAAGAGATTACCATTATTATTAATATATTGGTTGTATCACAAAGAAAGAAGAGACTATAGACCCACACCTTGTATTGTTTAAATGTAGAAATTTCATCTTAGAGACTACATTGTGTTGAGTTATTTGCATAGCTTGTTGTATCACAATAGCTATTGTAGAGTTTTTGTTTTTCATTGTAAAAACTTGTTTTGTCAAAGATGCATTCTTTGGCTTCCATTGTTGGAGTGGTTCTCACTGGAAACTACAACTACCCATAATGGTCAAGGAAGATCACACACACCCTCATATTCAATGATCTACATGATGGAATTTGTGAAGGAGAAACTATTGAAGGAGTGGATGATGCCATACCTAAATCTCCTACAAAACCTATTCCAGACAAAGAACCTGCCATATGGAAAAGAAGAGAAAAGAAAACATGCATTAATAGCTTCTATAGTCAGTGAAGAGGTGAGTTGGCATATTACACATGCTAATAATTCTTATGATGCTTTAAAAAAGTTCAAGGATTTGTATGAAACATTTATAATTAGAGCTAGAATTCAGTTACTATTGAGGTTCTTCAACCTAGAGTTGAAGGATAATGATATCATGGCTACAACATTTGAGATTAGAGAAATCATGCATGACATTGATGCTACTGGTGTGCAACCAAACCTTTCTATGAAATCTACTCCACATATTCACACTATCTTGAATCACTTCAAGCTAGTGACAAGTTGAAATACCTCAAATTTGTCACTCTAGTTGAGAAGATTGTAGAACATGAAAAATAATTCAACAAGAAGACAACTCATCCCACTGAAGATACCTTGTACCTTACCAAAAAGGGAATAATCAATCAAACAATTCTTCTAAAGGGGAAAGCAGAAAGAGAGGACATGGAGGAAATAATTCCATAGGAAGATAAGGTAGATAAAATCACAACAAGAGATCTAATATCCATTGTGTCCATTGTGGCAATAATGGACATGATGTTAAACATTCATTGGCTCCATGGGAGATGATTAAAGAGAAACATAACTTGACGATTTAAAACAAAGGTAAATCTCACTAGTCTAGTAAAGCTCATGAGTATGATCACTTTATTGTTACACATTGTAATGTTGGAATAAATGAAGTTCTTTTCAACAATTCATTTGCATCTTGGAGAGATACTTGTCCACTTGACACTTGCCACAACCTACAACATGACATTTAGAAAATATTTCTTTGAAGAATTGAATGACAATGTAGATGATGTAGTGTATTTTGTATATAAGTCCGACCTCAAACCAAAGGGAATTGGATCCATCATGCTCAAATTGATTGGATTCCCTGACTTTCTATTGCATAATGTTCTCTGTCTTCTATAGTTGTAGATAAACTTGTTGTCTCTTGTGTAGATTTGAAAACAAGGCCATTCCATCCACATATTTGATGGAAAAGTTGAGATAAGGAGATCTTCTGAAAATCTAGTCATCATGAATGATTATGAACAAGACACTATTGAGGCTAAAAGGGACATATGCAAGAGCTCATAATTTCTCCTACTTCTCTCAGTGTGGAGAATATGCATTGTCATCTAGCCTCTTGTGACATGTTAGATATGGACAAATAATTATAACAACGTTAGAATGTTGAAAAATAATGTTTTTTTTTGTTTTCCCACCATTCTAAAGAAGTTGAAAAACTACGATGCTTGTATTATTGGAAAACATAATAAGCAACCTTTCCATGAGTCAAATTCTAGATCATGTAGAAAACTAGAGTTTATACATGCTAACATGTGTCTCCCCATGCCTATTTATCTTGCAAATGGTAGTGCATATCCCATGAATTTTGTTGATGATTACACCAGGATGTGTTAGGTATGTTTACTAAAGAAAAAACCTAAGACACATGAAACATTTAAAACTATTGATGTATGGATTGAAAATGAAGAACACTATCACATTGACAGTCTTTGTATTGATAATGGAAAAGAATATACCTCTAATGATTTTGAAAATCTTCGTTGTCATGGGATTATGCATCAAACATTTGTTCCATAAGATCCTCAATAGAATGGTGTAACAGAAAGAATCAACATGACACTCTTGAATATGGTATGCTCCACGCTATTTTTCAAGAATGTGAAATTGATGTTTTGGGGTGATGTAGTTCTATGTGTAGTCTTCTTGAGAAACACAAGTTCATATCATGCTCTTGGAAACATGACTCCATATGAAATGTGGTATGGCCACGTTCCTTCGATCAAGAAAATCATGGTCTTTGGTTCCACCTATTATGCATTAATTTCAAAGGAACAAACAAGCAAGCTCAATGAAATGAGTCTAAAGTGCATCTTATTGGGGTAATAAAACACCACCAAGGTATACGATCTTTACGATGAGGTAAAAACAAAGTTTATACTTTCTAGATATGTCATTTTTCTTAAAATGAATAAAAATAACAAGTGTATTGAGAGGCATCTTGATCATTTGGATAAATTTACCCATGTAACGACATTTCATGAATTTGACAATGAGATTCCACATATTGAAGGGGGATTCCTATTTTGGATAAATATTTGGAATCTCCTTTTGTAGCACCATCTCCCCCTCATGAATAAGTTCCTGCCACTTCACCAGAACACGAGTTTCAATTAGATGAAGTGATTGGGAAGATTGAAAGTCTAAATATTGAGGAGAATGAAGAATCACCTAATGAGCAACTTGGACCATCATAAAAGTTCCAAAGTGGGTCTCTTAGACAATTGAAAGTGATTATCCCGACGAAGTCAGAAAGACATGGAGCAAAAGTTTGACAAGACAAAAAGATGGAGGAGATGCAAATAATTCAGACTCAGGTGATGTAGAAGATATGGATGTCTCATATGATTGTGAATTTAATTTATCTCCTATTCTTGAACCAACTTCCTTTGGATAAGTTGTTTATCATGGTGAGTGGAAACAATCCAAGCTTATATAATATGATGCTCTCATCAAGAATGAGACATGGAAGTTGGTGGACCCTCCATTTGGAACTAAGCAAATCAGATACAAGTGGGTCTACAAGAACAAGTACAAATCATATGGCTCTCTTGACAAGCATAAGGAGAGCCTTGTGGAAAAATGTTTTTCATAAAATAAGAAATTGGCTACGAGGATAATTTATTCTCGACAAAAAATAGGCTACCATTTGCACTCTATATTGTCTTTGGCTACACAAAATGAGTAGAAATCCTATCAAATGGATGTGAAGACTGCTTTCCTGAATGTAGACTTAAAAAATAATGTCTTCATGTCTCATCCTGAAGGATTTTTTGTGAAGGGACAAGAACATAAGGTATGCAAACTCACCAAGTAATTGTATGGCCTGAAACAAGAACATTAGGTATGGTATGAAAAGCTAATTGGGCATCTTCTAAAATTAAATATCAAACATTTTAATATTGATGATGCAACACTATTTGTAAACAAAATTGGAAGATTTGTTGTATATCTTGTAGTGTATGTAGATGATTTGTTGATGATAGGGAACAATGAAAGATAAATTGCATCCATAAAGAAAGAATTGAAGAAAGGATTTGAGATGAGATATTTGGGACATCTTCACTACTTCTTGGGAATTGAAGTGCTTAGAATCCAAAGTACATATTCATCTCCGAGAAGCATTACATTGGTGAATTGTTGAGCAAGTTAGTTGGAATGTTAGAGTGTAATAATATCTCTACTGCAATGGAGTAGAACTTGAAGGTCACATCAAAATAAGGGAATGAATTTAAGGATGCAACCAAGTACAAACAACTTATGGGAAGTATTATCTACCTTACCACCACTAGACTAGATATTTCATTTGCTTTTGGGATCCTTTCCAGGTTCCTGGAAAAATTTGTGAAGGAAATTGGTCTGGTACAAAAAGAGTTCTAAAATACATGAAGGGGACTCAAGATTTTGGAGTCAAATATTCTAAGGTGGATGACTTCAAACTCATTGGATATTCTTGTGAAAAATTTGATGGCAACAAAGATAATGGCTTGTCTACTTCAGTTTACCTCATGAGTCTTGGATCAACAATTGTCTCCTAGACAGCATGCAAATTATATATTCCAACTGATTCCACAATAGAGGTAGAATATGTGGTTGTTTCAGAAGAAACAAATGAGATTGTGTGGCTCAATAAAAGACTAGAATATTTACAGGAGACACATGTGAATTCCACTCCTCTACTCATTGACAATAATTTTTCAATCAAGCTGGCCAAGAATCCCAAATTCGATGATCGAACCAAGCACATTAACACAAAGTACCATATGATTCGGTATCACGTAGAGGCCAAGACAATTCATTTGCTACATTGTTCCACAAATGAGAAAATTTGCAGACATCTTTACCAAATCACTCGGAAGGGAGAAGCTTGAAATGTTTAGAAAGATGCTTGGACTCATGAACACCCCTTCAAATTAAGGGATGGAGTGTTGGAAACCTAAACCATAGGTTTCAATTATAAATTGCAAATATTTTTAGATATTAGAAAATGAGTAGTTATATACCTTTGGAACCATAAGGCTACAAGAATCCTATTTAATTTATAAATAAGGAATTAGCGATTAATACAAATTAATCAAACATTGGGGTTATTCCTCCGGAATCGACAGATTGGTACCATTGTTGTTATTTGTGAGCATGTAATATTTTAAGAACCACCCCTACGTATATAGGTATAATAAATGGGTGAATCACCATTTTACATAAGATGATTTGAAGGATTTTTTTATTATTATCAATAATTTAATATTCATATATAATTTTTGGGTCAATATTTCATTGAATAATAATAACATCAACTTCACACTCATGGAATGAATGAAAACTTCTTAAAAATATTTGGAGCGGGCGAAAGTTGTATGGTTTCCACATATTTTTTCACATCATCATCGTACTATTGTAATTTTTAATGAGGAAGCAAAAAATCTCACAACTCCTACCAATATTTCACATCGTGGGGGATTTTCATTGTATAGAGCTACACGCAGTTTAGATGGAGCTGTTATTGTTGATTTTAGTCATGCATGCTATGGTTCCATCTCAACCTTGACAAAGTAAATACAAAATCCATCCAAGAGTCTTCCCATTACCATGGGATCTTTAGTTTTGTCATTGTTAGACTACTATACTACCTTGCATACTTCATAGCATTTTGCTTCCTGGCTAATTTTTTTTCCTCGTTGTTTAGCGTTTTGCTTCCTTGGCTAATTTTCTTTGCTCGTTGTTTAATGAAATTTGAGATTTAATTCCACTAGGATCAACACATTTTGGTGCTATTGTCTTCTAATCATGATGGTTTGTTAAAAAGTATCGGCAAATAATTATGTCGTGTTGTTAGAAATTTGTATACTAGTGTCAGCCCTTGCAGAACACGCGTACATGACTGGTCACCACATCTGCCTAGAAAATGCCAAGGTCATTGCTAGGGAGGACAACCTGTTAAAAAGGAAAATCAGAGAGAAAATCAAAATTAACCTAAACGAAAATTGCCTTAACACAGATGACGGTGCCAGGATTAGTGACTCTTAAAAACCACTTCTTCAATCCCTGCAAATCAAAGAAAGAGGATTACCAACGATAAATAAACACTCCAACCATAACTAAACTTAATAAATAAATAAATTATACTCCTTTACACAATAACCACTCTTAAAACTTTATGCTAAAAAGTAAGCATTCACCACTATCTACACTTATATAAAAAACCCTAAGCTAAAATCTATGATACCCTAACACAAAAGTTTTAATGAACAATTATTAAATAAAATTCTAATAAAATTAAGTCTATTTTAATGATATTAAATTTAAATTTAAACTCAAAATAAAATTAATATAAAAATTAAAATTAAAATACTTTTAATTTAATTAAATAATTTTGATTAAAAATAAAATTTCTTAAACAATTATTTAAATTAGAATTATATTTAAATAGAATTACCTTTTTTAATTATAATAAAAATTAATTCACCCCTATCTATACTTATATTAAAAATAAAATTTCTTAAACAATTATTTAAATTAGAATTATATTTAAATAGAATTAACTTATTTAATTATAATTATAATAAAAATTAAAAATGATAAAAATTTAAATTTTAAATAAGATAAGCTTACAATAAAATTATATTGAAATAAAATTGATAATCTAAATAATTATAATGTTAATTAAAAATAAAAAATATTTAAACAAATTAAGAATTATATTTAAATAAAATTAGACTTAAATTACAAAATAAAATTTTTAAAATTATAAACAAAAATTAATTAAAAATTTTAAATTAAAAAACTTAAACCGACTCTTCTCATTGAAACCTAGAACCGACTATACATCATAGAGCTTATTACACATATATATTGGCGGGCTTCTTATTTACTTCACCTCAGGCTTCATTTGTCTCTTGATGATGGTCCCAGGCTTCTTACCTGCTACTAGTGATTTGTTAATTATTTCTCCAATAAAGTTGAACTTGTTATATCATTGGACCTGCTATAAGAGAATATAATGTTGTGGGTTGGTTCTTGTTTTTATTAGCATTGGATCTTGGATGAAGTTTGGATAAGTGACATACTCTCGGATACTTTGTTTTAGTAGATACATTGTCTCTTTCACTTGGCTATCCTTATTTGGGTGCTCTTTCACTCTACATTTTTTATTATTATCTTTCCCATAACCTACAAAGATGGAATTATTATGCTTATTTTGACAACAAAGCCTTACTAGGCTTGTTCCCTCTCCTTCAACCAAACAACGTAGACACTTAATTGACAAGTAAAACATTTCAAGGACTCCAAGGAAATGTTTACTACAAGAGTACCAATCATTATTCTTAGTTAACTTGTACTAATTTAAATATAAATTTAGTGTTTTGGATATCATGTTGGTTAGGACTTTCTCATTGAGTCTGGGTTACTAGGGCTAGTAAATTTGCATAGTTACAATATTCCCAAGAATAATATCACCCTCAAGACATGTTCATGGAAGTTGTTAAGGTGACAATGCTCGACATGATCTTGTTCACACACAATTAGATTCATTAATCCAACCTTGCTTGGCTTGTTTGAAGCTACCTAAAATTTGGAATTTGGGTAGGGCATCCTTGACTTATTTTTGAGTTTCGAAACAACCCTTGATCAAGAAAGTACATGTCTAGTATGATTAAGTCAAATTTCATCAAATTAAGAACAATTTGCAAGAAAATCAATGTTGATCCCTTTCATTGGTCACTTGTGAGCTCAACAAAGTGGAATGTTGCAAAGAATGTACACTGGATTCTAATGTTTTTTCAAAATAATTCTTAGCCTTAGAAAAGGTTTCTTATATGAGTTGCTACAATTATCCATACATAATTTGTTTGCGACATGCTACCTATCACTTTTTTGAATTTATTTCAATTAAGAATGTCGATTTTTTGATGTTACTGTGAGATACATGTCATGAAAATTTCGACATTGTTTAGGCGAGGAAAAATGCTTTCAATATTTTTTCTATATTCATGACAAGAATTACATTGATATATCAATGCTAAACAATGCATAACAAAACATGTAAACACCTAATAATATGCCATTTGAAGGAAGTTATGGTATGATTTCTTTTTAGTATAACAATAATTTTACCAATAATTCCATAATGTAGGGTAAGACCCAAATTTTTGAATAGTATTTCACTATGCCATTCATTGTAACCAATGATTTCAAAGACCTCATATAAGTGGTATTTCTTTTTCTTAAGATGCTCTTTGCTAGAAACCCTACAATCTCTTATAACTATTGTACTAATGACACCCATTTTTTGAGTAGGGTGAAAATTAGATTTGCATGAAGATTATTTCATGTATGGGTTTCTCTTGTAAAATTGATGAGGTAATGTCCTGTTTGGTTTCCTCATGACCAACACAATGAGGAAGGGATGTTTCCATTTTCCTCTATCTCCATCATAAACGTGATGTGCTCCAATGAATTATTCAAGTGATTTAAAAACATCTAAGTTATTGTCATCCCATGCAAACATTTACATTGGTAATGTCGACAAACCTCTTCTAATAGGTTGGCTCGAGAGGGTACACACAATATATATTCTCCCCATGTGCTCCATAAAGAGGTTATCTACTATGGGAAATATTTAGTGACCCCATGGCCATACCACTTGACTGTTCATAAATTTCTCTTTAAAAGCTAAAAAAATGTTGAGTGGAGGAAGACTTCATCTAATCTATCTATCTCAAGATCTATGACTTCATTGATTCATTGACATAATTGCATCTCTATAGAGAGGGTTTTTTGTAAAAAACAAAATGTCAAATCTCATGATGATGTTTGAAGAGTCCACCCTCTCATTTTTAATCATATTGATGAAGTTATTTGAATCCTTGATGTAGGACTCAATGAGTCCCACCAATGACTTAATCATTCTTGCTATATACTTAGCAAGCTCATAAGCATCACTGTGAGCTAATCATTTTAACTTCAAGCCTCAGTGATATGCCCTCTTGATGGATTTTAGTAACGCATAGATTCTTTGAGTTACTACACAACATGGGTAAGTTGGTTTTGACATATCCATCTAGATTAGACTCATAATGATTATTTTCCTCCTTCATTACCTTATTGAGTGTGTTTCTATTAAGGATTCTATAACTTCCACTCAAGGAGAGGTGCTCCTTTGTTTTCATGATGTAATCAACCATATTCATAAATATGGTGCCCCCTTCCTCATACACCATCAAAATTATGATGTTGTTATTAGTAATCTCAATGATGCAGTATGATAGTAGATTCACAACATTAACAAGATGATGAACATTATGGATATTTTATAAAACTAACTCATAATCATAACCACATAAATCTCTAACAAAATGTATGTTTTGGGGGATGTGCATGTAACACCCCGGTTTTGACCCAGTTTGCATTAAATGTATATGATGTAAATATTGTATTTAATCATGGTGTGGAGCTAAAGGCAAAAGCCCCACCATCGATTTAGTGTTTTATGTTTTGGCGATTAAAAATCGTTGCTGATGGTATTTTTGTGCTAGTCGTCACATTATAATTTTGGACATCATGTAAATGTGCAATTTAATTAAAAAACCCACAACCAGCTATGTCAATGCAACAATAATGAGATGGGGGCATGATTTCCTAAGGATAAGGTGGGGGGTATTCAAACCCTTGGGCCAATGGGGAAAATCCAAATGTCAAAGGGAAAACCCATCAAACTGTCAACTACCTTTCTTGTCTTATTCACCCAATCATTTATTACTGCCAGAAGTTGGTTGAGTTGGTTATTGCATGGGATGGGCAAGGTATGACAATCCAAATTCGAATTTGGGAAGCTATCAATTTTGGGGAAATGTGATTTTGACTTATGGGGCAAGTTATTTCCAAAAAATGCTACCCATTCCTGGAGGCATTCACGTTTTTGGTCTTTCCCACGATCTTGGGGATCCTAGCATTCACCATTCATGTTTTCTACTGTGTTCTTCATTTTTCCTAGGGTTGGGTAGTGGTTTTGCTAACAGTCAGTGGCTGGGATCTCTCCTTCGCGTCTTTGTGTTGTTTCCACATCTCCACGATTGTGGAATTTCGTGTTTCATTGTTTCACAGCCAATGGGGGGATAAAGCCACGAATTTTGGGTGCTGATTGAGTTTGTTTTGGCCACGTTAGGGCCATAAACAAATCTAGAAATAGAATTGATGTTAAGCGGGTTGTTTTACCCATTGTCATTTACGTTTTTGGTTGAAAAACGTTTTTCATCAATCCCATATCTGGAAAATTGTTGTGTATGCCTCTGCTGTTTTGATTTGAACTGTTTTTGGAGGGGAAATGGGGTCCGAGATAGCTTGATAAATGTAGTGGAAGAAGGAAACCTCACAGATAGAGCTAGAGGGTTGGCTTTCTTCTTTGCACACCCTGAATAACACTGGAAGGGAAGGCATAGCCTGAGGGACCATGCAACAGAGAAGGGGATGCTTCCTTGTGTTGGGTGTGTAGATGTTTTAGAAGCTAGGCTAGATCTGGTGCATGTGTCCATAGCTCTTTGGTTGAGCTCACTAGCTTAGCAGTTAGCCTTTCCAACTCCTTTATAGCCTGATAAACCCAACTGTGTTGGCTTGGCTGAGTTTTGTGTATCCTTGGCTAAGTGTGAGCCTACTAGTGTTCCCCTTATTCCTTGTCGAAATCATGCCCAGCTCGGGGGTAGCAACAACACTGAGAGATTGATGAGAACACCGGCCTATGGTTGGGTGGAACATTGCAACGACGTAGTTGGTTGCGGGACAAGCTTCTACTAAGATAAGTATCTCTGTGTTTAAATACTTGCAACTGTGTTTTGTTTCATAACTCAAATGAACATGTTAAATGTTGTGAATGAATGAATTGGCTTTCGTTGTTCCGTAATCATTTACGCATCTATATATGCTTGTATTTCATTGCATTTTATATTGTGTTCATGGGGCTTAGTTTGCCCGGAATAGCTAGTAGCTATGTTAGTCGCGTCCTCTCTGCTGAGTAGAGGGATGGGGGGACGTGACAATGCACATGCTAGAATCTCAAACTAACTATATTGAACAATTTTGGGGTTTATTAAAAAAACACTTCCACAATATTTAATAGTTTTGGGGTCTATGAAAAAAATATAATTCATGAAAATTGACAACTTCTTGGGTATAATAATTGATAATTATGTGGGTGAAGTTCATGAAAATCAGTAATAGACTAAAATAAAGAGAGATTTAATGAAATTAGTGTTTAACCATGGTTTGACGAAAACACCGAAGTTTCCCCAAAATTGTGGTCATGTTTCCAAGACTAGTCTCCATTCTTACGCATTATCAAAAGTGACAAGAAAAAACCTTTGCAACAAAGGTACCACAAATGAGTTGTACTACTTCATAGTAATCCATTTAATAGGTGTGCTATAACTTATCTACATTACGTTAAATATACAAATTAGAGTGTTGTTTAAGTAGTGTTGGATTGTTTCAATAATAACAAACAACTCCATCTTCAAATCTAGGAATGCTTTGAGCTCTCCATAATAATAGTGCTTGAAGGTGTCTTAGGATCCATAGGAGATGAGGATTTATTTTGGAATTCTTCTTTCAAATATGGAAGTCTAAGGGGGAGGTCATCTCACTACTTGAACTACTCCTCCATGAAGATATATTAACAATGAAATGGTAGAATCTTTCTTACTTTTGTAATCAACAAGGGTGCAATTGTGAGTCTATTTGTTGACTAGATAAGATCAACCTTTGATAAATAACTAAGGTAATCTCCTTATATTTCATTTTTTCTTTAACATTAGTGACAAAGTTCGAGCTCTCTACGTCTAGATTCATAGTGGTCTAGAGAGGGGTTTTACAAAAAATTGTAAATCCCCTTTCTGATTAAAACCAAGATTTGTTCACTATCATTTTGTCAAATAGTTTGGAAGCATCCATGCAATGCTTGTAATCATTTTTCCAAATGGTTGACATGTATCCTCCTAACTTTGGAAATTCACACATTCTATAGACAAGTGTCATTCTAACCCAAATTTACAACTCATAATTTTGATGGAGTCTCTAGCAGCAACCAACTTGTATTTCCTTGTCTATATGTAGTCTAGAGTTTATTTGGCAAGTGCATTCACTGACTCAGAAATGTAGTCGAAGGCACCCATGCCCCATTTCAAAAAAAAATAGTAATACTCGACACTCCTAATGCATGAATCATCACATGTCACCACAACCACTTTTCCTTCAATTAATTTAGGCTTGTAATGTGGTGGCATTAGAAGAAGCCCTAACTGTATTTCCATTAATTCTCCATGCTTACAACAATGTTAAGTTAAACATCCCTTTGATCTCCATACATGTGTTTCCCATTCCTACCCATTACTCTAAAATGTACCCCAACACTAAATGGAAGTAGAAAAGGCCTTAGTGTATGTCACTAGTGGCCACACTTGTTGGCAAGGTAAGGGTTCCATTACACATGAAATGATCATCGACAAAGCCCAATAACGTAAAATAGAAGTTTTCAAAATGATTTCTCAACTTAGCTCATCTTCTTAATATATGCAACAAATGTCTATACTTAACCTTAATGTCTAAAATGAAAATCTACACTTATAAATCAATTCTATAAATCATATCAATAACTTTATTAATATATCAACTTTAGGCATATCTTATTGTAATTCATATAAGTGCACATTTCCTTTCCTCCACTTAATGCTTTTATATTTTATCATTCTCTCCTCTCCAATGTTCAAAGCGCACTAATTTCAAAGTTGTCCCTTATCTTTTGCATTTTTTAACAATAATTCCTATCAATAACCTTTGACATGAAATATTTTCATGGGGAGTTGTTAAATTTATTTATTAAATATTCTCATATTGGCCCAAGTTGCATATAACAACATCTGTATATAGCCATGCTGCTCATAAAACTTTCAATAGCGACCTTAATGTATAGTGCCTTGACACATATTTGCAGAAGGTACATATCCCACTAGGAATCGAGTCAAAGATGGAGACACTTGGGGCAGCTCTTGTGGTATAGCAAAGCAATGTACCCCACGTGACATTATAATAAAATTATTCTTCTTGATTACTATATGATTTTTCATAACCTACCTTTATGGACTTAGGATATCATAAAGCCTAAGGACTTGCTAATTTTACATTGACTATGGTAGGCTCCTCATTACAAATAATTATTATAGTGATATAACAAGAGTACTTTGTCTTGTAATTGCTTTAAAAATTATGAGTTATGTATTTGATGTTTGAAATGATTTTTTTAAGAGTAGGATTGCCATTTTTATATATAATAAATGATGTTTGGTAAGTTTTTGTGATGAATCTTTATTTAGAGTGATTTTTTTTAATGGGTATGATTGTTATTTATTTGATATATTATAAATTAAGTTTTGTCATTTTTAATGATGTATTTATCAATTAAATTAAATGTATTTAGAGTGATTATAGCATGGAGTATTATCATTTTAAATGATATCTTGAAATCACATAAATAAATGACATCATTGTGATATATTTTTATCAATTTTTATAATTGTGATTAATATATATATTTTAATTAATTATAATTTAAATATAATTAATATAACATAATTATTAGCCCTTCCACGTCCATTCTATATAGAGTAGCTATTAAATTTTTGAGGTTAATATCTTAGTTTTTGAGATAATAATGCTTTCAAAATTGGTTATAAAAAATATAAAAGATTGGAAATAAAATTTTAAAAGAATTTTAAAATTGAGAATTCTATTTGATTAATTTTTTTAAATTAATATTTGTAAATTTAGAGATAATGTTGTTTTAAAAAATGATTATAAACAATATGAAAAATTAGAAATAAAGTCTTAAAACAACTTTAAAATTGAAAAAAAATAAAATAAATGTACCAATATTTATATTAAGAAGAAGTTTGAAAAAATAAATATATCAATATTTTTTAAGAAGTTTGAGAAAAATAAATATATCTATATTTGTATAATCATGTAAGACAAAAGATCTTTATTTATACCAATAATATGGTAGCAAGAAAAAAGTTACTTATCTAATTCAATGTCTTTAGAAGTTTGAGAAAAATAAATATATCAATATTTGTATAATCTTGAAAGACAAGGTCTTTATGTATGCCAATAATATGGTAGTACGAAAAAAGTTACCTCTCTCATTCAATGTGTTTAAATTAAGATTAAATGTTTCAATCTATGTTAATAATAAAGTAGTAAGAAAAGAGTCTCATTCAAGATCTTTCAATTAAGATTAAACGTTTCAATCTAAGTCAATAATAAGGTAGTAAAGATGAAGTAGCTTAAGACAAGTGAATAAAGTCTTAGACATTTAATTTTATATTAAGTTACTTATCTAATTCAATGTCTTCAAAAGTTTGAGAAAAATAAATATATTAATATTTGTATAATCCCGAAAGACAAAGTTTTTATCTATGTCAATAATATGGTAGTACGAAAAAAGTTGCCTCTCTCATTCAATGTGTTTAAATTAAGATTAAATGTTTCAATCTATGTTAATAATAAAGTAGTAAGAAAAGAGTCTCATTTGTCAAATGGATGTAGCTTGGGTGGTTGGGAGGAATGGATGTTACCCTCCCCACCTAGGTTCTAGTCTTGTAAGTGACATGTTGCTCTTGTGGAGCCCTTTGTAATAAATGTTGTGATTGATGAGCTGATCAGTTTGAATATCAGGTATTGGAATTTTTCGTAGAGTAGCCCTCTAACAAATGGTAAACCACATTTGAAAAAAAGAAATTCGTAGAGTAGCCCTCTAACAAATGGTAAACCACATTTGAAAAAAAGAAAAGAAAAGAGTCTCATTCAATATCTTTCAATTAAGATTAAAAGTTTCAATCTAAGTCAATAATAAGATAGTAAAGATAAAGTAGCTTAAGACAGGTGAATAAAATAGTATCATAAAAAAATAAAAGGGTGGAAGTGGATTGAAATATATAATAAAAGTGAATTGAAGGTCTTGATGGAAATGAATTGAAATATATAATAAAAATGATTTTTTTAATAAAAAGAGAAGCATATCATTAGTCTTTACCATAAATTTAATATTTCAAAGTTTGAGGATTTGGATCTTTAAATTAACAATATTTTTTGTGAGCTATATTACATAACTTACATATATATAGTTTTTAAGATAATTAAGATAAATCTCATCAACTTAGTAAAAAAAAGATGAAATACAGATGAAAAGAACATCATTTTTTTAATAAAAATATTTTCAACATGAATATCAAAATAAATATATTAATAATAAATTTTAGAAAAAAACATTTCTCTTTGTAAAATCATAACCTTTAAATATATTTTATAAAACATGTGAAAAGATATGATAAAGTATTTTTTTAAATTTTTTTTATTATTATTTAAAAACTAAGTAACAAACATATTCATAATGTAACCCATCATCATTTATTATGAAACATCACTCTTTTATATGACTGTTCCATTAATGAAAAACAATGAAAAATTATATATACCTTTAAATTATATATTGTGAAAAGAATAACCACGTTCACATACCAAGAGTAATAAATATCTTTGCATTAAAAAACATATGAAAAAAAAAAAACCAAAGAACAAGAAAACACATATATATATATTCTATTTAACCGTACACCAACATAAAGGGTATATAAAAGCATATCAACTTGTTTGGTCTAAAGAAAAATCGGCGAAGCCTATAAATGAAATATTATGTTCTCATCCGTACAAGAATATATATCAAGATATATACTTATATCAACTTTCTTTTAGGCATGAAGGTGCACTGAATATGCCTTAAAATGTTAAAAATGTGTGTTTAAATGTAATTTATAAAATAATTACATGTAAATAAATATTTGTTTAAATATATTTTATAAAATAACTAATTTAAAGTATAAAATAAAATATAAAATTATATATATATATAAATTATGAATACGAATCTAGTTTGGAAAATAGAGGAAAATAAATATATTAGAGGTAGAACTTTATTAATTAGATGAGCGGTAGTGTATGTACATCTCTGTACACTTTAGCAATTAAAACACTAAACAAAGGGGGTCCCTTTAATATTTTTATAATTTATATGTGTGATTGTAGCAAAAAAAATAAAAGTCAATTAAAGAAAAAAAATGTATTTTTTAATAAAAGATAAAAATATTAAGTAGATTTAATAGTTAAATTTTTTTTAGTTTTTTAGTTTTTAAATTTAGTTTTATGTTTGAATTCTTAATAAAGTAGGATATGTGCTGATTACATGTAATCTTAGGTATTGGTTTTTTGTCTCTTAAATAATGGGGTTTCAAGGGGTTTCATAGATCAATTTGGTGGGTTTTTTTCTCCCTTAAATAAAGAGATCTCATATATCAATTTATTAGGGTCCATTGTACTTCTAATAAAATGGTCTCATACATCAAGTTGATCTTTGACTATATTGTAATCTTAAATTGATCATTATTAAGAGTTTTTTTATCCCTTAAATAAAGAGATCTCATATATCAATTTATTAAGGTCCATTGTACCTCTAATAAAAGGGTCTCATACATCAAGTTGATCTTTGACTATGTTGTAATCTTAAATTGAACAGTATATTCCTCCAGAATATTCTATGTGATGTAATCCCCTATGGGCGGGTATATTTCAATGCCCTTTGATTCTAAATAAAGAATACCAAGGTCATGCTTTTTTCCCTGAAAAAAAAAATCTTAAATTAATCATTATTAAGAGTTTTTTGTTATTTAAATAATAGATTCCCATCAATTTGGTGTCTTCCTAAATAGTGACCTTAAAATTAAATTATTCTTACTAGGGCTCTTATCATGTTAAACAAGAGATCTTTAAAAAGATATCATACATCAATTTAATATTTAGCTAAATAATGATATAATATTAGAATATTATTATTATTACAATATTATCCTTACGAGGTCCCTTGTCAGGTTAAACAAGAGATCTTTAAAAGGATCTGATACAACAATTTAATATTTGACAAGTGATATAATATCATAATATTATTCTGCAATATTGATAACATTTTGAAATTAAGACAAATCATTTCAATTAGTTTAAAATTATAATTCAAATTAATATTATTTAAAATTATAATAAATATTTAACAATTTGATAGTCTAAATGTTTGATGATTTGGACCATTTTTCATATTAGTTTTTTTGTCCATAATGGTGATGGAATTGTAGATATTTTTGTTAAATGTTTGATGATTTGGACCATTTTCATATTAGTTTTTTTCTGTCCAAGATGTTGATGGAATTGTATATATATTTTTTTTGTTGAAATTGCATAATTCTAGTGTAAAAAAATGAAATTTAAACCATGTGAAACAAGATTTCACCAATTGTCATTTTAGACAACTCGTACTAAAAAAAATTGACCATTTAAACAAATTATCATACTAAATAAAGGAATTGTCTCTTTCTTCTACTCTTTGGACTTTCTAGTGGGTTTTGGTCCAAATGAAGTAAAAAGATAAAGCACCCTCAAATACCCTATGCCACCCATATTATGTAATTTCTATCGCTATGTTATTCTAAGAATTTTTTAGATTTCCTATCGGACTCCAAACAAAACAAGAAAAACAAGAAAAATATTCTCAGAAAAAAGTTGAAAACTAGAATATTTAGACTGCACCCTAACTTAAATGGTAAATTAACCATTTAAGACTTAACACTCTTTTTTGATTAGTTAAGAGCTCTTTTTCTTGTGAGATAAGAAACAATTAACAACCAAAGATCTAAAGACATTTGGTATTAGTGGAAGTCTATCTCTTTATGAACCACTATGATGGACTCGTTTTCCTTAAATAATGACAAAAGGTCAACTAGCATCTATAGGTAGTAATCATCACGTAAAAAGATATAGCAGTGTCAAATACCCTATGCCACCCATTTTATGTAATTTCTATAGCTATGTTATTCTAAGATTTTTTTGAGATTTCCAATAGAACTCCAAACAAAACAAGACCAAAAATACTCTAAAAAAAAAATTAAAACTAGAATATTTAGGCTGCACCCTAAATAAATCAGCCATTTAAAAAAAATTGGTTATTGATTAAGACTTAACACTCTTTTTGATTGGTTAAGAGCTTGTTTTCTTGTGAGATAAGAAACAATTAACAACCAAAGATCTAAAGACATTTGATATAAGTGGAACTCTATCTATTTATGAACCACTATGATGGACTAGTTTTCCTTAAATAATGACCAGGAGTCAACTAGCATCCATAGGTAGCAATCCTCCTCAACTAGCATCTATAGGTAGCAATCATCTTTTTCCAATCAGTTTCACTGAATTATAAGAGGAAAATGAAATTTAAACCATGTGAAATAGGATTTCACATGTCATGTCAAATACCCTATGCTAAGCATATTATGTAATTTCTATAGCTATGTTATTCTATGATTTTTTTTTAGATTTCCAACCATTTAAAATTTTTTCGTTATTGATTAAGAATTAACACACACTTTTTTTGATTGGGTAAGAGCTCGTTTTCTTGTGAGATAAGGAACAATTAACAACCAAAGATTTATTTATAAACATTTGGTATAAGTGGAACTCTATAGTTGTCTATTTATTCTACTTTTTGGACTTGTTAGTGGGTTTTGGTCCAAATGATACTATGCCACCAATATTATGTAATTTCTATAGCTATGCTATTCTAAGATTTTTTTGAGATTTTTAATTGAACTCCAAACAAAACAAGACTAAAAATATTCTAATTTTTTTTTTGTAAACTAGAATATTTAGATTGCACCCTAAATAAATCAACCATTTTAATTTTTTTTGGTTATTGATTAAGACTTAACACTCTTAGAGCTCGTTTTCTTGTGAGATGAGAAACAATTAACAAAAGATATAAAGACATTTGGTATAAGTAAATCAACCATTTTAATTTTTTTTGGTTATTGATTAAGACTTAACACTCTTTTTTATTGGTTAAGAGCTAGTTTTCTTGTGAGATAAGAAACAATTTACAACCAAAGATTTAAAGACATTTGGTATAAGTGGAACTAGGTGTTCAAAGGGTAATCGAAGGTCCTGAATCCATTTCTGCAATAAAAATTGCAATTTTAACACTGGAAATCTCATTTTCAACAACAAATCATATTACGAGATTCTGGCCAAACTTAAGTGAAAAGGTGCAAATGGTCTAATATTAGCCAACTCCCTCTATTTCTTTATGAACCACTATGATGGAATGGTTTTCCTTAAATAATGACGAAGAGTCAACTAGCATCTATAGGTAGCAATCTATGGCATCTTTTTCCAATGAATTTGACTGAATTATAAGAGGAAAATGAAATTTAAACCATGTGAAAGAGGATTTCACCAATTATCATGTTAGACAACTCATACTAAACAAATTGACCATTTAAACAAATTACCATACTAAATAAAGGCTTTATCTATTTGTTCTATTTTTTGGACTTTTTAGTAGGTTTATCCAACTCCAAACAAAACAAAACTAAAAATATTCTCAAAAAAAGTAGAAAAGTAGAATATTTAGATTGCATCCTAAATACATTAACCATTTTAATCTTTTTTTTTTGCTATTGATTAATACTTAACACTCTTTTTGATTGGTTAAGAGCTCGTTTTCTTGTGAGATAAGAAACAATTAACAACCAAATATCTAAAAACATTTGGTATAAGTGAAACTCTATATCTTTATAAACCACTATGATAGATTGGTTTTCCTTAAATAATGACCATGAGTGAACTAGCATCTATAGGTATCAATCATCTTTTTCTAATCAGTTTGACTCAATTATAAGAGGAAAATGGAATTTAAACAATGTGAAACATGATTTCACCAATTGTCATTTAGACAACTACTACTAAACAAATTTTCATACTAAATAAAGGAGTTGTCTATTTATTCTGATGATGATGATGGTTAATGTCCACTGAGACTGAACTTTGGTCTATCGGACCTAAAGAAACCAATTAATTAGTTTGTTTTAACATTGTATTCCTATGCTCAAAAAGCTTGGTGAGAAGTGTCCTCACCTCAATGTAATTTTGACAAGTTAAAAGGCTAGGAAGGTAGGTGTTGCAACAAATATTATGAAACTGAGATCTAATGTGAGTGTATGCAGGGCACTCTAAGAGGAAGTGATTTTCCTCCTCAATGAGGTAAAAAGATGCAGGAGTGTCAAATACCCTATGCCACCCATATTATGTAATTTCTATTCCTATGTTATTCTAAGATTTTTTTTTTAGATTTTCAATGGGACTCCAAACAAAACAAGACGAAAAATATTCTCAAAATAATTGAAAACTAGAATACTTAGACTACACCCTAAATAAATTAACCATTTTAACCTTTTTTTTGTTATTGATTAAGACTTTAACACTTTTTTGATTGGTTAAGAGCTTGTTATCTTGTGAGATAAGAAACAATTAAAGACCAAAGATCTAAAGACATTTAGTATAAGTGAAACTCTATCTCTTTATAAACCACTGGTTAATTTATTTAGGGTGCAGTCTAAATATTCTAATTTTCAATTTTTTGTTATTGATTAAGACTTAACACTTTTTTTCATTGGTTAAGAACTCGTTATTTTGTAAGATAAGAAACAATTAACAACCAAAGATCTAAAGACATCTAGCATAAGTAAAACTCTCTATTTATAAGCCATTATAATAAACTGGTTTTCCTTGAATAATGACGACCAGTCAACTGGCATCTCTGAGTAGCGATCATCTTTTTTCCAATCAGTCAGTTTGACTGAATTATAAGAAGTTTTATTATAATTAAAAAAAGAACATTTGAATGGAAAGATTTAATCCGTCTAAATACATGAAAGAGATTAAGACGAATCTACTGTCGAATTGAAATATTGGGAGATTAAGATTTAAATATAATCTCATACAAAGGGAAAGGCTGAGAGATCATTAAGCAGTCACATTCCTCGTGTGAAACGTGAAGTGGAAGGCGTTAAAGAAGAAGGCAGATAGGTCTGTTGAAGGGGACCGAAAAGACATTGAAGGGCTGTAAATAAATGTGACCTGCCTGTAGTTGCTGGAAGTAACCACTGTCGGTCGCCAATCATCAGACATCCGTGCTCCGGGTAGCCTTTGTGCCCTTTATATTCTTGCCACTCACGAGTTATACCTATCCTCGCCCTCGTCTTTGCGGAAAGTATGTCGGGTCGGTAGGCCTTGGATTTGATGCCTGTGATCGCCTCAGTTTCCACGTACCCCGCACGCCTGCAGATTGATTGACAGTAACACAAAAGGGTTTTTAAAAATCGATTCAAGGGATTCAAAGGGATCAGTTGAAGTCGAAAATTCTTCGATAATGATGAAAACCACGATAGGTTTTTGAAAATCGATTCAAGGGATCACTTGAAGTCGAAAATTCTTCGATAATGATGAAAACCACGATAGGTTTTTAAAAATCGATTGAAGGGATCAGTTGAAGTCGAAAATTCTTCGATAATGATGAAAACCACGATAGATTTAGGAGGCAGCTTCGAGACTAGCAGGGCGGGGATTCAGATAATCCGTAGCTACACTTCTGTGGAGTGCGAGAAGGATGTTCGGTGTTGGAGGTCTCTCAGATCTCTGCTGGAATTCATGCTGCCCGCTTGCTGCGCCTGCGCGCCCTCGGTGGACGACGATGACGCCGAGTCCACGGCCACGACCACGCTGGGATCCACTGTCACTGGCACCATCTTCGGGCAACGAAAGGGGCGCGTCAGCTTCTGCATCCAAGAAGACTCCCGTAGCGCTCCGTTGGTGGTGTTGGAATTCCCTGTGCCCACGCTCTCTTTGGCCAAGGAGATGCAGCACGGGCTGCTGAGGATAACGTTGGAGTGCTACAAGCAACGATCTGACGTCCTCGGAGCCCCCTCGCTCTTCGCGGTGCCTGTGTGGACTATGTACTGCAATGGACGAAGAGCCGGGTTCGCCGTTAAACGCCAGCCTACCGAGAGGGACCGTGCGATTCTGAAGCTCGTGGAATCGGTGTCTGCCGGAGCAGGCGTTATCCCGAGAAGAACTGGTAATACTGAGACAGAGCAAGGCCGAGGGGGAGAGGTGTTGTATATGAGAGCAACTTATGAAAGAGTTGTTGGATCTCAGGATTCTGAGTCGTTTCACCTTATTAATCCTGTGGGAAGTATTGGCCAGCAGCTCAGTATATTCTTTCTCCGTTCCTAGCTGCCAGGCCGCTCTGCAGACACCTGATGTACAATAGTTTTAGTTGTTAGATCGTGCATAATCTTTGTAATTTAATTAAAATGTTTAAATGTTTATCACTTTGGTAGATGTTTTATTTTGGATTTGGACTGGGTCATTGTTAAATGTATATTGAAGATTCATTATATTACGGTATTTCAAAATAGAAAATAAAAAATAACTAGTAGTTAGTTGATGAATGGATAACTTGGAGCAATTCACTGATAACTCATAGCTGATGAATTGACAACTAATAGGTCTCGTAGCTAGTTGATGAATGGATAACTTGGAGCAATTCACTGATAACTCATAGCTGATGAATTGACAACTAATAGGTCTCGTAGCTAGTTGATGAATGGATAACTTGGAGCAATTCACTGATAACTCATAGCTGATGAATTGACAACTAATAGGTCATTGCAGATAATTAAAAGAATATTCAAGATAAAATGAAAAAGAATATAAAAAATAAAGGTTCGTTGATACATGGATAATAGAAAGAATGGGAATGATAACATGTAGCTAATCATGATAACTTATAGTTAAACGCTTTTAACTATCTTCCAAAGTGTCTTCCATTCCATAACTATCTCTCAACCATTTGATCCGTATCAATTTGATTCAGCAATAAACTATATAGGTGTGCTAGTAAACATATACTAGCATACCCACATAGTTTGTGGTTGGATCAGTCAATAGGGATCAAATGGTTGAGAGATAGTTATAGAATAGAAGACAGTTTGAAAATATTTTTTTATTCATCATATTCTTGTAATCAAATGGGTTCAAGTGTGAGTTATCCATACCTAGCTACATGTTATTATGGACATTCATCTAATTATTCATTTATCAACTATCACTTTTTTTTTTTTTGAAAATATTCTTTTAGTTATCTGCCATGAACACTTGCTTATCCATTCATCAACTATGAATTATCAATGCATTGTTACAAGTTATCCATTCATCACCTAGCTACCAGTTATCCATTCATTACCTAGTTACTGTTATTTTTTGTATTCTTTTTTTTAATAATTGTTTATTTCCAATTTTGAACGATTGTCATATAATCAATCTCTGCAGTACACTTGTCTCATCCCCTTTGAAAAATAAAAAAACATAAGTTCTAGTCCACCCCAAATCTCAAATAAAAATGTCTATCTACATAAAAATAAAATTTTAGTGTTTAATTCAAAATGTAAATAAAACCAGATGCCATGAATATATTCATGTTTAATATGATAACAATAAAGGTGTTTATGAGAGAATGGAATTACTTTGTAAAATTTTATAGTGATAAACTTTCATAAATCATTATGACTGTGACGTTAAATAATTAAAATAATTAGTAGTAAGAAAATTTTACACTTATAAACTTTCATAAATCATTACAACTGTGACTTTAAATAATTAAAATAATTAGTAGTAAGAAAATTTTACACTGATAAACTTTCATAAATCATTACAACTGTGACGTTAAATAGATTAAAATAATTAGTATTATAATAAAATAAATTGAGTTTCCTTTGTGTCATCTAGAGGTTAGTGTCAAAAAGATGGGAAAATTCTTTAATACAGCATATTATAATTAAAAAAATGGAAAATATTTTCATTGAGAATATTCGTTTAACATCATGTTTTATAATAAAGTTAGATACATTATATTGTAAGAATTGTTTAACCTTCTGTGTCGCTATTGAATTAGATACAAGATATTGACTATAATTAACACTTTGTCGCTATTGAATTAGATACAAGATATTGACTATAATTAACACTTTGTTTTACTATGGGTTAGTTTTACAATATGTGATCTTCTAAATTAAAATATTTAAGGTTCCAAAATACTTTAAGATTTTTTTTTATTTAATTTCTTTATATTGAAATTAATTTTTTTTTATCTTAACACCCTGTTTCACTTTAAAGTTAGTCTGTTTTTTAACCGTATATAAAGTTAGTCTGTTTTTTACAGTAATTAAAATAGAGTTTTTTATTTATTTAATGTTTTTATCGTCCTGTTTTACTATAAAGTTAGGGAGTAAGGTATTTACCCGACCATTTGCATTGGGACCGATCTGACGCTTTTCGGTGACACCAAGAACAACTAATTCCAATACCTACTTTCATACCAACTGGGCTCTCGAATTCATCCATCCATAAATTTAGCCATGGAAATTCTTGTTTTTTTAAGTGTGCAAGTTTAAAATTGTAAATTTTGTTTGGAATTTTTATGAAAATTGCAAATGTATGTTCAAAACTGTATAATTTTAGTCAACTCCATAAAAATAACTGGAAATATCTAAAACTTGGAAGGTTTTACCAACTCCTTGTAACAATTAATCAACTCCTTTGTTTGTTTTATGGAACCCGATCCAGGTTTAAACTTTGGATTCTTAATCCTAAGTTTTAATCTAGCATACACACAAAACATTGGCGTTATCAAATCCATAACAATTGAATTTCAACTTACAAGTTTTTAGAACACAATTTCATATTAGGTTTAGATAGGTTCAGTTTGTAAATTTAATTTGATTTGGTAAATTAGTATTTTTCATTATTGCACTGTATCTGAGTGTAATAATAGTTTGTTGTAGAATTGATCTGCAATAAAAATTCAAGAAAAGAAGCATAATCTGCTGGTTTTGGTCTCATTATCACGAAAAGATAATGGACTAATCTATCACCCAATGAAGTCAAGTGGACCCCGGTGCAAATGGTAGGGTAGATAGCTTACTCCTAAGGTTAGTCTGGTTTTTACAGTAATTAAAATATAATTAAAATAGAGATAAAAATACTTATAATGTTATAAAATACTTCAAATTATTGTTATTATTTTTCTTTGTTTAACTTGTTTAATGCAAACTGAAAGCAGTTTTATTTTTCTCATTGAAAAAATAAATTTGACTTTAGGCCTAGCCACAGGTTGCAGGAGGCGCCGCTCGAGTGGTGGAACCTGCATTAACTCCAGCGAAGCATGGTGCGTGAAGGCATTTGCTCTGCCGCTGTTATTGATTTTTCTCAGATGGTAGGACCAAAATGGTGCGAGCCGTGATATTGTTGAGTTGTCACTGAATCCTCACTGCTGTTAAATTTCTTTCCAATTTTTTAGAACGTACACAAGTCATAAACGTCATGAATCTAAAAATTTATTTGGAAATATACTACTAGAGTGAAAATACTGTACTGTTCTTTATACTACAAATTCTTTATAGTAAGAAAATTTATAGAGCTCATTTTTTAATTAATTATTATATTTTAAATATAAAATTAATACCTAAAATATATATCTATATTAATATTGACCAACATTAATCAATGTTTATGGCAACATTAATCAATGTTTATGGCAACTTAGATATTTTTTATATGAATGCAATTGTTTTTAGTCTTTTTCCTGTTTTTTTTGGAAATAATAACTATTTTGCTGCCGATCATTTAATGTGGTTGTAGTAGGCATGTCTTCACTTGGATCTCAAGTAGCTTAAGATTTAAGGAGGGACATGCTTGCTGTCACCTCATTAAATGACTTGCAGTAAGCTGCTTATTGTTTAAACTATAATTTTTTTTTTAAGAGTAAAAAATGTTCTTGGAAATTGTAGTAATTTTGTAATTTAAATATTCTTCATTGCTTTGCTTTTCTTGAATTAAATAGTCTATTTTAAAACTATCAAGATCGCCAAAATAGCGATTTCAACCCAAAAAAAATGATAATTTGCATTCTAACTTTGAATGTAACCAAGTTTATAGTTTAAAGATGGTGAGATAAAAAGTTTTAGATTTTTTAATTAATAACTAATTTCCACCCTATGTTTTGATTAAGCTGATTAAACTTTTTATAATCATGGAACACATTAATGTTGGGTTGATCGAGTTTTTTTTGCAATGATGAAAGAGGGGTTGAAGCTGATTAAACTTTTTATAATCATGGAACACATTAATGTAGGGTTGATTGAGTTTTTTGTTTTGCAATGATGAAAGAGAGGTTGAATTTATAAAAGTTAATATATTTTATAAATGTAAAGTCCAAATTATTTTTTTATAAAGTCCAATTCATATTTGTTGTGTGGTCTAATCCATTTTTTTTTTTATAAAGTCCAACTCATATCTCATATTTATTTTGTAATAGTATAAAGAGTTTTATTTGTAAACAAACTCATATGAATCTCATCCATATTTGTAACACTGAAATAGTTTTACTCGTAAATAGGACTCAGACTAATCTCATTATCATTGAGTTCAAAAAATATTAATCTTAAAACTTTCATGGGTAGAGTTATTATTATTTCTCACCCCAACATACATACAAAACTCAAGTAAACCCACCTTAATTCTTAACCATTAGCTTTAATTTCTCTCCCTTATATTAATGGGATTATAAGGGATACTGTCTCTAATATTTTAATGATAAAGAGTATTAAAATAGTAATCAAACTCTACAAATCCTAAAACAATTATTTAGAAGTGTTAGAGACAATTTTTAGCTATTTTTTTCTCAAGAGATGTATGCAATTTCTTCTTGAAATTAAAAAAAAAACACCTCAACAATTTTAACCTAGAAGATAGTTATAAACTCAATCAATCAAAAAAACACCTCAACAATTTTAACCTAGAAGATAGTTATAAACTCAATCAATCATGTAAACTTTTAATCCATCATATTAGTTATTAGTAAACCTAATTGCATTTCTTATGCTTTTCAAATAGTATTGCTCTCTTTTCAAGTTTTCTCTCCCTCACTTTATCTTTATATTATTTTTAAAATAATTTTTATTTTATCTATTTTATTTTAATATTATTAACCTTCAATATTTCATAATAAATAAATAATTTTATGTTAAAAAAATCAAATAATATACCAACAATGATTTTATTCTTTAAAAAAAAAATTAAATCTTCACTTCAATCCAAAAGATTTTGCTTAATTGCAATTTTTTTCAATTAATAATATAGAGAATATGGCTCTCAATAAATACCATGATTTTTCAAAGATAAATACTTTCGAGTAGAGTATGCCAAGGGGTTCTATAGTTTCTATCAATTCAAGAAAATCAGGGAGGGGCCAGACTTCTTATGTAGAAAATTCTTTATATTATTGTAAGAAGCTCAAAGTGGAAATATGACTTATGTGTTAAATATTTTTTTCATTTTTGTTCGCGTAGAAGATATGTTAGGATCTGATAGTTTTTGTTTTTTTTCAAAGTTACCTTTTCGATGTTTCGATACATTTGCATGTTTCTATTGATATATAAATGATAACCTTGAATAAATCTAAAAGAATGTGCTGGGAGGTGAAAGTCACGGGTCATTTTTACATAGTTTTTATATTTTAATAGTAAAATAGAATTGTACAAACATGAACAAACCAACCAGTCTTATTGTGAGATGTTTACTTGCCTAGCTATGTTTAATCTTGTACATTTGATCATTGCACATATCTTTGATCAATGCTTATCATTGATATTTGCACACAATATTTGATATTTGCACACATTATTTGATATTGATGTTTCAACCATGCTTCAAGGCAGTTCTCCACTCATGGTTTACTTTTGAAATCATTTGGATCACTAATATTGAGTTCATATAACCATACCTCGAGTCATTGAGATATATAGATTTAATAATAATAAAAATTATAAATTTGTTTTATATAATTAAAAAAAGTGTTAATACTTATGTATAAAACTTTATTACTAAGTACAAAATAACTCTTCGATGCCTTCATTAGCCTCAACACATACTTATATACTAAGTCTAATCTAAACAACTATTACTCCACATGAATGTGGGATAATGCAACCTATTAACTAGACGACTTAACAACTATTACGTACTCCCCATGAATATGGGATAATACATCATACTAATGGGACGACTTACAAAGCATATGCGTCCAACAAAATATACCGACAAAATAAAGAGGGGGGTTGACACAGGTTCTTAACATCCCCTCCCTCTTAGAAAAAGCTTTGTCCTCAAAGCTTTAGATGTGGAAACTACTGCTGAATCTGAAGGAGCGGTTCCCATGTAGCATCCTCTGGTTGCATGTCGTGCCACTGAATTAAGACCTCTGTGATGGCCCGAGAGCGAAGCTAACGATTGCGCTTATTGAGGATGGCCTCTGGTTCCAAAATGATGGAGCCTTCCGTATCCAGTTCTGGTAAAACAATTTGTGCTCTGATGTTGGAGCCAATTTCACTTTCTTGAGACAAGAGACATGAAAGACTGGGTGAATGCGAGAAGAAGGAGGAAGTTCCAATTTATAAGCAACGGATCCAATCTTCTGAAGAACTTTATATGGCCCATAGAACTTTGGAGCCAGCTTCTGATGCCCTTTGAGTTTCAGGGAGGATTGCTTGTAAGGCTGCAAACGAAGAAAAACCATATCACCAACTTGAAAGGTGCGCTCAGAGCGGTGTTGATCGGCTTGTTGCTTCATGCGATTTCGTGCCATGTGAAGATTCTCTTGCAGAATGTGAAGAATCTGATCACGGTTGCACAAAACCATGTCAACTGCCTGAACTTGTGAACTATGGGGGGTGTATGAAAGGAGCACTGGGGGTGGCTGCCCATAAACAGCTTCATATGGAGTCATTTTAGATGCAATATGGTAGGAAGTATTGTACCACCATTCAGCGAGAGGGAGCCACTTTTCCCATTGATGTTGTTGTTCAAAGGTGAAGCATCGAAGATAAGTTTCCAAGCATTTGTTGGTGACTTCAGTTTGACCATCTGTTTGTGGGTGATATCCTGAACTCATTTTTAGTTTGGTTCCAGTGAGGAGAAAGAGTTCGGTCCAAAAATAACTCGTGAAAGTTGCATTGCGGTCTGAGACAATGGAAGAAGGGATGCCATGAAGACGGAATATCTGGTCCATGAAAATTTGTGCGACTGAGGAGGCAATATATGGATGGCTGAGAGCACAAAAATGACTATATTTGGAGAGTCAATCAACCACAACCAAGATTACGGTCTTCCCTCCAGATTTAGGGATCCCATCGATGAAATCCATCGAAATATCTGTCCAAATCCTTGTAGGGATGGGAAAGGGTTCAAGCCAGCCGGGGAGGAGTGTATTTTCACCCTTGTGGCGCTGGCAGGTATCACATTCAGCAACCATCTATTGAATTTCCCGTTTCATTCCCTTCCAAAAGAAGTTACGTCGTGCCCGCTCATACGTTTTGAGGAACCTAAAGTGTCGTGCCGTTGGAGAAGCATGGAGTTCATAGAAGACAGCCTGGTGAAGATATGTGCTATGGGGAAGCACCAAGTGACCCTTGTATTGCAGAGAAGAACCATCCCAAGAGTAATGCAGTACAAGAGAAGGATTACTGGCCAACTGTTGGATGATTTGAGATAAGGAAGAGTCATTGACGTAGCCTTGCTGAACAAATTGTAACCAATTTGGAATAGGCATAGAAATAGCTGAAAGAGAGGCATGGTCATCAAATGTGCGGGAAAGAGCATCTGCCACAAGATTGTCCTTACCCTTCTTGTAAGTGATCTCGTAGTCATAACCCATGAGTTTGCTAACCCATTTTTGTTGTGTTGGGGATGAGACTTCTTGTTCCAAGAAATTATTTAGACTCTGGTTATCAGTCTTGATGCAGAAATGATTCCCTAAGAGGTATGGACACCACTTTTGTATGGCATGCAAAATAGCCATCATTTCCTTCTCATATGTAGAGGCGGCTAAATTCTTACCAGATAGGGATTTGCTGGTGAATGCAATGGGATGTTCATCTTGGAGGAGGACAACACCAAGTCCATTGTCGCAAACATCACTCGCAATAGTGAAGGGCTTGGAAAAATCAGGCATGGCTAGAACAGGTGTGGTACACATAGCTTGTTTCAGTTTCTCAAATGCATAAGCAGCAGCAGGTGTCCATGCAAAAGCATCCTTTCTTAGTAGAGTTGTTAATGGAGCTGCAATCTTCCCATAATCCTTGACAAACTTGTAGTAGTAGCTAGTAAGTCCCAAAAACCTATGAAGGCTCTTCAAGGTCTGAGGAGGTGGCCAATTTTTCATGGCATCAATTTTGGCAGGATCGACACGAACCCCTTGTGCTGAAACAATATGCCCGAGATACTCTAATTCCTTTTGCCCGAAAACACATTTAGATTGTTTGGCACAGAGATGATGATCACAGAAAAGTTGCAGTACAAGATCCAGATGTTGGAGATGCTTAGCCCGGGTTTTACTATAGATGAGGATATCATCAAAGAAGACCAGAATGAAGTTTCGCAAGTAGGGCCGAAATATTTTATTCATCAATGCCTGGAACATGGAAGGGGCATTTGTGAGGCCAAATGGCATGACCGAAAATTCATAATGGCCATCATGTTTGTGGAAAGTTGTTTTAGGGATATCGTTTGCATGGACCCAAATTTGGTGATACCCAGAATGAAGATCCAACTTGGAGAAAAAATGAGCACCATGGAGCTCATCCAGAAGCTCATCAACAACAGGAATTGGAAACTTATCCTTGATTGTGATGTGATTAAGTGCTCGAAAGTCGATGCAAAGGCACCATGACCCATCTTTTTTCTGGACTAGAAGGACCGGTGAAGAGAAGGAACTAGTGCCAGGGCGAATAACACCTTGCTTGAGTAAGTCGCGAACAAGCATCTCAATTTCTGTCTTATGGTGAAATGGGTAGCGATAGGGCCTGATGTTGGGGGGAACAATTCCAGGAAGGAGCGGAATACGATGGTACTCGGGTCGGGAAGGTAGCAATCCCACTAGCTCAGCAAACACACATGCATATCGATCCAAAATTTGTTGGAGATCCAATGGAGTAGTTGAGACTGCTGCAGGTTGCATCTGAATAAAATGGAGCTGAGCGATGACACCATGTGAACTTTTCTCAAGAAGCTTTTCCATGCGATGCGAACTGATGAGGTTGAGAGACCCTGGTTGTAAGCCCCGCAATGTGTGTTTGGTACCATTGATTGAAAACTGCATCCAAAGTTTAGCAAAATCCCATAAAATGGGTCCAAGTGTGCGTAACCATTGAGCGCCCAAAACCACATCACATCCACCTAAGGGCAAGGAAAACATGTCAGAGCGCAAGTTATAATCCCCCATAGAGATGTGCACATTACGACACTTCCCTTTGCAAGGTAAGGTGCCCCCATTGGCAATCATGACTTCAAAGATGGAGCAAGGATGGATGAAACAATCAGCCTGTTTGGCGATCCTCGGGTTAATGAAGTTTTGAGTGCTACGAGAATCAATGAGTATTGTAAGAGGGATTTTTTTGAAGAACCCTCTGACCCGCATGGTTTGTGGGGTGGTGACTCCGACTAAGGCATGGAGAGATATCTCTGGTTGGTCCTCTAGGGCAGGAAGTTGTTGAATGTCACCATCAGCATCTGTGGGATCCTGAGCATCATAAAAAATTGCAGGTGTGGGTGGAGAATACACATCCAAGAGATAGAGCTTTTTCTCAACACCTCTATGTCCTCGGGTGAATTTCTCATCACAATTATAACAAATCCCTTTTTCTCGACGTTCCCGCATCTCTGCTTCAGACAAATGCTTGATAGGAGTGGTTCTAGGGGCTGGCGGATTTTGGGTTCTTTGAGGAACCATAGGTCTGAATGGAACACGAGTGGATTTGGAGCGTTGTTGATCCTAGAACTTGTCCTCTGCTAGCTTAGCCAACCCGAGGGCTTCCATCATTGTGTTGGGGCAGAACATTTTAACCTCGGAGCGTATTGCATCCTTCAGACCACTGATAAAAAAACTGAGGTAGAATGCATCAGGAAATCCCTCTGTGTGATTGGCAAGTTTCTCAAATTCTGTCTGATACTCCCGCACAGTGCCAGTTTTGCGAAGTTTGGTGAGTGCTCCTATGAAGTCATCAAAAGCACTAGGACCAAATCGCTGCAAGAGGAGTTGGGAAAAATCTGTCCAGTTTGGCTCGTCATGAGCCTTGATGTTCCAACGGAACCATTGAAGTGCTTCATGTTCCAAATGAAAGGATGTAAGGGGGAATTTATTGACATCAAAAGTGTTATGCAAACTAAAATATTGTTATGCCCTATAAATCCATCCAGTCAGATCATCACCATTGAAGTGAGGAAAATCCAACTTCGGCCCGCGGAAGTTGCTAAACGATGAGAACCCAGTGTCTGCAGAAGACTCAGGCTGGCGACGGTTGTTCATGGGTGAATGCTGAACTTGGAGGCCGAGAATTTTTTGATCTAGATCCTCAAGTTTGGACTTGATGGCGGCAAGTTCTTCTTCCATTTTTGTATTTGCTCCGGCGCGAGTGACAACCATAAGCAGGTTTTTTTTTTTTTAAGGAAATGAAGCAGAAATTGAAAACGAACACCGTGGAAAAATTTGAAGGCGATTGGGTGAGAATCAGAGAAGTTATGACAAATTCTAAAAATTGACAAATGTGGAATTTCGGCCTGGAGGAAGTGAAATTGGGGATAAGGGCCTCAATGAAGGAATATGCAGAATGGTATCATGGGGGTGACAGTGAAATTTCAAGGAAAACAGAGCTAAATCAAGGAAGGTATGGTTGAAAAACATAAAAAAAATTCCCTGAAGAACTTATTTGTGGCGGTGCTAGAAGCTGCGTTTTATCAACAGGAAATGGAGTAATTGATCTGTGACAATTCTAAAATTCTGCACATTATCAACTGTAAATAGAGATGGACCCCAGGTATATTCGTCTTCCTATTGGTTCAAAGGTAGTCACTCGGCCACCAAGGCTGTCTCAGGCTTGAGTATTGGGGCAGTACCCCTCACTTCATGGCGTAGGTAAAACTGCTAACCGCTTGGCAAAAAATGATAGCTCTTTGGTTTTCCTCACAGATGGGAATCTAGTCGATATGGTGGGGGTCGTTGCCCTTTTCGCTTGGCAGGTCCTCTTAATGGCCAACTACTTCGGGGTTCCTGTGGTACTCCTCACAATGAGTTTTAGGGCTATGCCCAAGTACTTCCCACAGTTAAGTGGATAGGGTTTAATTCCTGATCCGGATGAATAATATTGTTGCAAGAAGAAGAACAACTGCAAGGCGCATAGATCCAGGAAGCACGGCAAAAAATATATATATATATCTTGAAATGCCACCCAACGAGCCCAAGAAAGTGCTCTGATACCAAATGTGGAGAACCTCCTGCAATAAACAATGAGAACGAAAAAATATTGGAGCACAAAAGATATTTTATTGATCGCGGGCCACTTCGAGGGGGCAACCTCCTTTGAGCAAGCTCAATACAAAATAACTCTTCGATGCCTTCATTAGCCTCAACAGATACTTATATACTAAGTCTAATCTAAACAATTATTACTCCACATGAATGTGGGATAATGCAACCTATTAACTAGACGACTTAACAACTATTACTACTCCCCATGAATGTGGGATAATACATCATACTAATGGGACGACTTACAAAGCATATGCGTCCGACAAAATATACCGACAAAATAAAGAGGGGGGTTGACACAGGTTCTTAACAGAGTGTTTAGAGGTACAACTAAAGTGTTAATACTTTTGTATAAAACTATATTACTAACCTCTATCAAATTTAAAACTCAAAATATCATTACAACATTAGTGTTTAGCCTCCAATAATGTTGTCTCCCTAAACAAAATTTAAAGCCTTTAAGCCTTTAGCATTACTTGAGAGATCAATGAATTGATTCTCATTCTCAAATGGACATTCCAAAAACTATTCCTATTATTAGACTTCAATAAAAAGATATCAAAACTAAGGATTTGCATCCTTGAGCACATTCCAAAATAAACTATAGTTTGTTTGAAGTAATGTCACATATACATATTCATAGGCAGGATATTTTTTAAGGATTCTAATAGCATACTTAAGTATAGTATTCTACCCAAGTATTTTGGATTGAAAAAATCATATGTCTAGATAGGCAGGTGAATATTAAATATGAAAAATACAATTTACTACCCAAACGTGTAATTTTTAGCGAATATTATGATAATAAGAACATAGTTTATGTAAATATAGGTGATATTACAGAGTAAAAATAACCAAATAGTGAATTTATTTTTTGAAAAAATCCCCAAAAATAGCTAATTGATGAAATTTCACCCTAAAGTTTTCCCTGATCCTAGGTCTATCAAAACTATATCTAGGACCGTCTTTCAAAAATTACTAAAACTAGACATGTACATAAAAGTGTACACTTAATAGAAAGCAAAGCTTGTAGAGGCATGGAGACCGTCACTACAACAACAACATTGACATAAATTGATATAATATCAATATGGAGGCATGAAAGTTGTAATACCTCGTGTGTTAAGCCCTGGACATATGTAATTTGTAATTGTTTATTATTGTGGCACAAGGTGCCGGAAAAAGGGTCTTTAAGGACCTAGAGACGTTATTATTATTTTGTAAATAAGTAATTAATGAAAACTACTGGCACATCGAGGACCACTAAAAGTGTATTGGAGGCATAAATCCATAATGTGAGGGGGGATGGGGACATTCCTAGCAGTTTAGAACTTGTTTGGTTGATCTTGGTCCATATTTATGCCTTAGTGGATTTATTAATTGATGATCACCCAAACATTGTACAAATGACCCAACTTTTGATTAATTTATCCTATGTTGGTATTACTTAGCCTAAATCATGATTTACTGGGCCTCCTTAGTGTTTGGGTGGGTGCCACTTGTTGATTGAGCCCCTTTGGTGGTTTTGTAACTCCTTGTGTGAATACTTATGTAATATTTGTGTAACTCTTGTGTAAATCCTTTTGTAACCCCCCTTTTCTATTTTGGGAAGATGCCTTGGCTTGTGTGACACCTCACCTCACTAATTTTGAGTTGGGTGGAGTGGCTTGGAGTCATTCTTCTTGAAATTTGAATTTCTTCGGTTGGATTAGAGTTAAACTCTTCTAGTTGAATTACCCCCCTTGAATTGACTCAAGTTGGCTTACCATGGTTTGATTTTGACCCATTGAGTTAGAATTACCTTCTTTGGTCTATAAATACATGTTTGATATCCTTGGTTTGGGGAGTTGTTTTTCATGGTTCTTTTAGATGGTTGTTGATTATGGTTGTTCATACCTTTGATGTCCCTTTTTTTCCACTACTTGGATTTGTCCTTGACTTGCACATAAATCCTCATGGTGAATGGCGATATCTCGATGGCCTAGGGGGTCTGGATTACGCACCTGGTAGTGGGGTGGGAGAGGAAGTATGTGGTGAGGAATAGAGTTTTGGTTCTCAAGCTGATACTTGAGTTATTCTTTAGTGCACCTCTATTGTGGATCTGTGGCCTCAGCTCGGGGGTGGCCTGTCAAAGTGATATCTGGCTTAGCAGTGCCAAAGGCTAGGTGGAATGTGGTCTAGATGATGCCAGTTGCACATTGATAAGATAAGTGATTTATATCATGTTTATTTAATTTACTTGGATCTGATCTGATTTATTTATGGATGCACATGAAATGTCTGATGAAACATATGAGTTATTTGTGGAAGAAATTTCTAATAGAATTCAATCTATTTATGCAAGTAAATTTTATGAAGGAATTGGAAACTAGTTTTTGGGATTTTGTGCACAAATTGTTTGAGAAAATAATTATTTGGTACCTCTGCTACAGAACTGATATTTCTTCCCCTTTCATTATATATTGTGCATTTTGATGGTGCAATATCATTGGAATGGTTTAAGACACTTCTCTTTGATGCTTCTACCTTTTATTCGAAAACTAGTTCTTCGATCAGACAGTTTGGCATAGTTTGGAGAATTATCACATGAAGTGTTTGTAAAAATGCCCGAGTGTTAATTTTATGTTTATATCTAATAAATAATATTGAAATTTGTGTGAGATTTTGAGGATAAATCTTCTTGGTAGTGTTGGGGAAATGTCTACCGAAATTCTAGATCAATTTCCAATTTCTAGCTCCTTCAATGGAATTGTTTTGAGTAGCTTTGTGACTTTGCATATGAAGTGTTTGAAAAAATGTTAGAATGAGATATACCTCTATTATGACTGATAAAACATGTTATTTAGAGTTTGAATTGAATTTTAATTATTCTACGAGCTGTGGATTTAAATATTCTAGTGATTCCTAGAATTACTAGTCGATTCGGATGAATTGAATTAATTTATTTTGTGGATTGTTTTATGGAATGTATATGGGTGGAAAGCTACAGCCATATGACTATAAGTGATCCCTTATATTCTGTCCATGAGCTACAATAGTCATATATCTCTCTTTATTTGGAAGTTGGAAAGTTCAATTGAAAACTAGGTACATTGGAGTGAAATTGACAAATAGTTTTCGGATTTGAATCTATGTTTTTGGTAAAATATGAATGTACAACCATATGCTCTATTATTGGTGATTTACTTGTGCTGTAGAATGTTATTTTCCAGATCTATACCTTCACCTTTGTGTGTCTCGAAACTCGGTACGATTGGTTTGATTGAATTCCTGGTAGTGTTTATTAACTAGTTGTATTGATTGAATTTGAAATACCTTCGTTTATGTACTCAGATCAGATCTGCAAAAGTACTTTATTTTTCTCTACATGCATGCTTAAATATGTGTATAATGGCTGTAGGTTCACTTTTTGGTTCATTGGCATGGTTTCTTTTTGAATTTGTGCAAGACTAGTTGTTAGTATTGAACAACTAGTTAACTAGTTCTCATGGAATCATTTTCATAATTACTATGTTTAATTAATTGGAAAATAGTAATTAGCCCTGATTTACATGTTATTAAGTGTTAATTAGCCATTTGGCTTGATAAACATTGGTTAAGTGGTATACGAATGAAATCATAATAAGTACCATCAATTATGCACTAATTGTCGTTAAGTATCGTAATTGGAACACTAATTACTAATTAATCATGATTAAGAGTAAATGGCCTTTAGATGTGGAATTTATGTCTGAATTGGATTGGAATGGATATGTGATGTTGCTAGAAGGTGTTAGTAATCCATTCGAGCCCTTGGAGGGACTTTGTCATGAAACAAATATTGAAAAATGAATTTTAATATTTGTTTAACTAATCCATTGTGCTCAAATTATGTAATTAGCCTTAGAGAGCTAATGATATGTCCCTCATACCCATTTATATCCCCAAGGGACATTACAAGTGGCATCAGAGCTTAGGTTCCAACACTGCGGTTGTTAGGCCTTCTACAAATTTATTATCTTATGTATATGTGCATTTGGAGTTTACAAATGTGCTTAGTAAGATTAATTTAAGCTCCCTTATGTTAAAGAAGAATAAGAAACCTCACTTCAGAGATTAGTTCTTTGTATTCCTTAGAATGAATTAATATTGAATGTTGGATGTTCAAATTGAATGTTGGATGTTCAATGATTGATTGGTAATTACTATGTGGTGCATATCTAATAATTGACTTTGACTTGATTGGTTGATGCTTGTGCATTTTCCTCTTTTATTGCTCATTCAATTGTTAATATCGAAATGCTTCTTGTAGTATAACTTATTTACTGATACATTATGATTATGAATTGATAAGTAAATAATTGTAATTATAATAGTATATGTCCTAATATTAGTTTAATGCTAAGTTATTAAGATGATATAGTTCTATTAGTATTAAATATTAATATGATTTATTAAGTGGCATTTATACCCTATATTGATTTTGTATTCTCTATTGATGGTATGCTTTTATAGTCTTATTTATGTCACTTGGATGGTGGTGGTTACATGGATGAGTAACTTCTTGGTTTTTTTTTAGGAATGAGACACTTGTCTAAATTGTGTTTCTCATTCTCTTTTTATTTTATACATGTAGTATGTTTTTATATTATTTATTAATTATTACTATGCTAACTTATCTAATTAGGTAGCGGTGGAATCATGGTGGAATCGCCACTTGGAGGTAAGCATATCTATGGGATATTTTTGTATTCTATTATTTAATTTATTTATTTTGGGGTTAGTGGTAACATTATTATTATACTAGCTCTCTTACTAGTTTATTTATTGAGTGGAGAAAATGAGCCACTTGTCCCCTAATAGTTCATATTCTCTTTTATTTTTATTTATTTTGTTTATGGAGACGTAACTCCTTATCTATTTTGGAGGAGAATGAGCCTCTTGTCTCTAATGGTTCATATTCTCTTTTATTTTAATTTATTTTACTTCTGAAGATGTAACTTCTAGTCTATTTTTGGAGGAAATGAGCCACTTGTCTTCTCTTAATATTATTTATTTCATTTTGTGTATAAGTAAGTAGTATTGTAATGTAAGATAATATTATATATATGACATCTACAAAATATGTATAATATGATATGGGTGATATATATAGTTGTTGAAATGATATATAAGAATAAATGCATTATTATATATGTTATAGCGGATTTCACCACTCTAGGTGCATCACACTTTGTATGGCCTTCCCCTGTCCTGCTGCAGACTCTTTAGACCCCATGGACCATTTTTTGTCCTTTGATGTTTCCTTGATCATCCCTAAAAACACATGAAAAATGCTATACGCGGATTTTAACCCGATAACCACGTACGTACGCGGGTTTGACCCATATAACCGCGTACATCGGGATGTGTGCATAATCCAAATCCTTTTGGAGTTTTCCTTGACATGGATCCGACTCATTCGACTCCTGGCCTTCCCTATGCCTTGAGATCACTCGGATTCGACCTTTCATTATCCCTTTGAAAGCTATATAAGGAACCCCTTGGTACATTGAAGGCATAAGAGAGAATTGAGAGCAAAGAAACTATAGTCCATTGTTGCCAGAACTTATACTTGAGTCTGCATCCCTTTGCCCCTTGGAGCACTTTGGTGTCCTTCCCAAGCGTGCCTTTTACTTGTGAGCATGCTATCGAGAGATGGAGGATTGACGTGGTGGAGGCCCAAGTGGGGGATTCAGTTTCTCCGGTTTGCAGACGTGTCGTCAGAGGTTGTATCTATCTTGTAATCTCTGATTTATATTAATAGAAATATCTTTTCCTGTCCAATAATGTGTGTTTGAATGCATATTGTATCCATTGGATTATGTCAAATGCTTTTACATCATTGATTATATATGTTAGAATAGATCTAACACCGTGATATATAGTATGCTTGTATTGTTTACTTGTTGTTGAGGAAGTGTTATAGCAATTCAAGCTGAAGATTGGATAGCTCAACGGGGATCTACTTCAACCGTCCGGAATAAGGTACGAGGTCTGATCCTTTAGTGTTAGACATTTAATTTCTATTGCATATTGGAAAGGATTGATTTCTGGAGTCAAGCTGTCTGTTGTGGTACCCCAAGCCATAGAAATTTCTCTCCGTAACAGAATTGGCGACTCCACTGGGGAGTTCCTAGTAGTTGTATTTTGGGGGTGATTTTCTTGGCATTCAATGTATTTGAATTGCTCTTTCTCTCTTGTTTCTGTGTCGGGTCTGGGGGCATATCTACCTGGTAGAGTCTGATTGGTGTGAAGTCTGTCTCAGCCTGCCTGTTTGCCTTGAATTTTATGCAACTTTGCTTCCTGTACTCGGGTTTTTGATTTACAGTCGCATGTACACGCGGTTTCTTCTTCGATTTCCATGTATATACGCGGGTTTACTGCGAACAATCGCGTATACCCTTATTTTTACCTTGTTGTGGAAGATAATTGGTTACTGGGTGAATGCTGTTAGTTGCTGAGTCTCCTTTAGCACTGCCTGAGTCTGTTTAGACCTCTGTTTCTGACCAGAAACATTTTTTTAGCCTAAATTTTATGACCAAGAGGAGGACACTATGGCCAAGGCCATGGTGGTAATCAACCCTATATGAACCAGGGAGCGGTCCATAGACCTCATCATGCTAGGCTACCTTTTCTCACGACGCTTAACCTTCCTGACTTATCGAGACTTACGAACGATCCTGTGGCTCATGACCCGGCTTGGCCGACTGCCCCTACCAAGATTCCTTCGGACATACCTAAGTTCGAAGGCAAACCGGGAGAGGATCTGAGTGAACACGTTACTACGTTTCACCTATGGTGCTCTTCAAATTCATTACATCAGGACTCCGTCCGTTTGAGACTATTTCAACGCACCCTCACAGGGCCTGCTGCGAAATGGTATATAGAGTTACCTAGGGGTGCGTTCACTGTGTTCGACGACCTTGCGATGACTTTTCTTAATCACTTCCAGCTACCAGTACGCTATGACGTTGGTACTGAACTCTTGTCGACATTTCGGCAAGATAAAGCCACCCATATTTCTGATCATATTCAAGAGTGGCGTAGACGGAAGAGATTAATTAAAGCCTTTATACCACCGAAATTCCTTCTCGAGTGGTTCCTCAACTCGTTATTGCCATATATTGCGAAGGATGTTTCCACATCCGGAGTGTAGAATGAGGAACAAGCAATTTTTAGGGGGCAGGAACTGGACTTGATCTATGCTCAGTCCGGTTTGTTGTATGAGATTATTCCCAACGTTCCTCGTTCCAGTTTTGATCCCAAAGCCAAACCTAGACCACATGCCCATGGCATTGTGGGGTGTGCAAGTGCAAAACCTGCAGATTCGGTTGCAAAACAAGTTATTCAGTTGTCACTCAACCAATCTGCTTCGGGACAAGCTACGGCTTCGTCTCAACCCTCCCAAACGGCGAATGTACTTTCTGTGCAATCGTCGGACCAGAAGGGTAACCAGCATCCTGGACGGAATAGAAGAAAGGGTAAAAATAATAATCGAAAGGGTGGGAATAAGAATGGGAATGCTACCAATAATGACAAGAACGGTAAAAATGCTAGGGGGAACAAGCAAGCGAAACGTAAAGTTAAATTCCCTTGCAAGCTATGTAAGGATGATCACCTCACTTACTTGTGCCCTCGGATTGATGAAGCTTCGAGATTCTTAGCACAAGGCCCAGCTGTGCTAACGAACCCTTTACCGCATAACCCGAATATGAACTCGAAGTCCTATGACCAGTCCAGTGAGAATGATCCACCAGAGACTAGTGCTCGTGGGTGCATTAACATGGTCCGTGCTACCAAAGTTGTGACTCATATGAAAGATTATAGTTCGTCACAACCCTACAAAGGCAAAGAACCTGATCCACCAGGAACCCCTTTGTGCATTGAGAAACCTGCGGATAAACCTGAGGCTGCACCTCACATTCCTAAGGGAGTCCTTAAGCGCTCGGGGCACAATCCAAATGCCCGAGCCACCCAAAATTATTCAGTTGTCGAGGATTTGAGCCATACTCCTTGTGCGATGTCTGCATTGGAAGTGCTTCAGAGTTGTCCTCCGCAAAGGAAGGCGTTTCTTTCTGCTCTTGGTGTGAACGGAGATGATTCTTCCTCAATGATCAAATTTGAAACCACAGGACATCAGCCTCGCTTGCCCTACTATGTGTCTCTTTTGGTGCACAAATTTTCTTAATATGATCGTCAAGCGTACTGTGATTAACGAGGGCACTGTTGCTTCTGTGATGTCTTTGTCCTGTTGGAAGGGTCTTGGTTCTCCTGAGCTGTCTAAATCAACGACTATGTTAACTGCGTTTGATGGGAGATCTTTTAGGCCGCACGGCATCCTTCCTTCCCTTAAATTCCGTTTGGGGGGGAAGACCGTTGCGATAGAGGTTGAGGTGGTTGATGCACCCCTTGACTACAATCTCTTGCTAGGTAGGAACTGGATGTATAGTATGCAAGTCGTTGCTTCTTCCTTGTTCCGCGTTGTATGCTTTCCACATAACGAGAAGATTGTAACGATTGATCAAATGACATTCAATAATCCGTCTGTTACCGCATCTTCGGGAGCTACGATCCCGATCATTGAGCACTCTCATCCGGCAACTGGGAGTGTGGGTGTAGGCATGTGTCCATCCCTCATGGGAAGCTTTAGTTGTCCTGCACCGGTCCTCATGATAGGATATTGTTCCGATGAGGCTTCGACTTCTACGACCTCGGTGTCTTTTCGCATGACTCATATGGAAGATCCTTGGGTTCTTCCTACACCGAGTACTTCGAGTGAGCCCATCGAGACGAGCGTGTCATTGCCTGCAGCTATGATCGCTTATCAAGCTAATCTCAAGAACATTGCAGAGCCTTGTTCTTCCTCTTCACGGACAAAGGAGGAAGACCCCTATGTGCTGTCGGCATGGGCAGTACAGTCTTCTCATGCCCACGACTGCCTTGATACAGTTTTCCCTTCAGATGAAGCGATTATTGAGGCTATGTCGGGAATTGAGCCACCATGGGAGGAACTTCATCATAGATCATACTTCCTTCCACCGCTTGACCATTTGGAGCATGAGGATTATAGGGAGATTCTTAGTCAGAGAGTTGGTAGTCCTGTGGTTCCATTAAGCTCTCCTGGTCCGATGGCTGATGGAAACATGGAAAACATATCTTCCACGATTCCTATCAACATCTCTCGCAATCCTAGCACCATTAAGAATGTCTATATTGGGGCGGAATGTTCCCATGCTGAGATTCTCGAATATACCGAGCTATTCAAGGAATTCCGTGATGTTTTTGATTGGTCTTACGACGAGATGCCAGGTATTGACCCTCAGATTGTTGAGCACGAGATTAATACTTACCCCAACGCTAAGCATGTTCGACAACGGTTACACGCCGTGAATCCTAGGAAAGCACCCGCCATTAAGGCAGAGATAGAGAAGTTGTTGAAAGTCGGTTTCATATATCCCGTTCCCTTGACGGAGTGGGTTTCAAACCCCGTTCCGGTGGATAAGAAGCAGGGAGTGATTTGCATATGCACTGATTTCTGCAATTTGAATCGTGCCTGTCCTAAGGATAACTTCCCCACACCATTTATAGATCAGATTTTGGATGAGTGTGCGGGTAGCGAGGTGTTCTCCTTCATGGACGGCTTTTCTGGGTATAATCAGATCCAGATTAAACCTGAGGACCAACACAAGACTACATTTATTTGTCCTTGGGGAACATTTGCATATTGGAAAATTCCTTTCGGCCTTAAAAACGCCGAAGCTACATTTCAGCGGGCGATGACCTTGATCTTCCACGATCTCAAGTCTATTATTGAAGTGTTTTTAGATGACCTCGCTGCTCATTCTCGTATGAGAATGCGTCATCCCTATCACTTGAGATTGGTATTCAAAAGATGTCGACACTATTCAGTTAGATTAAATCCTCATAAGTGCATCTTTTGCGTGAAGTCAGGTCATTTGTTAGGATTTATCATTTCGAAAGAGGGTAGAAGAGTCGACCCTTTGAAGGTTGAGGCAATACTTCAGTTGTCTCCCCCGATGAATATTCGTCATCTTCAGTGTTTTCAAGGCATGGAAAAATTCTTACGAAGATTTGTTGTCAACTTTGCCAATTTGACTAGAGGCTTCATGCGTCTCTTGAAGAAGGATACTCCCTTTGAATGGGATGAGCGAGCCCAGGAGTCCTTCGATGCACTCAAGCGAGCCCTAGCATCGGCCCCGGTGATTAGTCCTCTGGATTATAGCTGCGATTTCCTATTATATGTGGCCACGTCGTTAGAGACGATTGGTATGGTTTTGGTTCAAGAGGATGAGGAGCTCCAAGAGCATGTCATATATTATCTGAGCTGAAACCTTATTGACGCAGAGATTCGTTATTCTCATGTCGAGAAGCTTGCCTTGGCTACCGTACATGCGGTTCAGCGTTTGAGACATTATATTCTCCTTCGCCATACCTTGGTTGTGGCCCATGTCAATCCATTTCAATTTGTCCTCACACGAAGGATGATTGGGGTAAAGTATAATAAATGGATTGTCATTCTGCAAGAATTTGATCTCGAGTTTGTTTCAGCAAAATCGAAGAAGTCTTTGATCTTTGCAGAACTTATATTGGATTTCCCGAGCGAGGCCGAGGATTTGGTTTGTGAAGATACATTTGTTGATGAACACATCTTCTTAATCTCAACGTCTGACCCATGGTATGGGGATATCATAGTATATCTACAAACACAGAGGACCCCTACTCACCTCTCACAAGATGAACGACGACGATTACGTCACGTTTCTAAGAACTACCTTATAGTGGACAATACTTTGTATCGTTGTGGGGTAGATTCCATTTTACGACGTTGTTTAACTCATGAAGAGGTTGAGGTTGTGCTGAATGATTGCCATGGAGGGGCGTGTGGCGGTCATTTATCTGGGATTTCTACAGCTCAAAATATTTTGAGAGCGGTTTATTTCTGGCCGTCGATCTTTAAGGATTGTGTTGATGCGGTCAAGAGGTGCCACCCTTGCCAGGTGTTCACATGTAATATGCGCTTGAAACCTGCCCCATTACATCCCATTATCACCGTCGGTCCCTTCACTAAGTGGGGGCTCGATTTTATGGATTGAAACCCAGCTTTGGCTGGGGGGCACCATCACATTATAGTGGCTATTGATTTCTTCACGAAATGGGCTAAGGCTATGCCTACAGTAAAATCCAACGGTGAGACAGCCGCTCACTTTGTATTCAACCAAATCATTACTCAGTTTGGGATTCTGAAAGAGCTTGTCACTGACCATGGCTCGCACTTTCAGAACCGTATGATGGAAGAGTTGGCATCTAAGTTAGGGTATAATCAAGAGCACTCCTCTTCTTACTACCCCCAAGTGAATGGACAGGTCGAGGCAGTGAATAAATCACTCAAATCCATTCTCCAACGAACCATCGCACAAAGCAAGACGAATTGGCATATTATGTTATACCCTGCTTTGTGGGCATATCGAACCGCGGTTAAGACTGCCACTGGTTTTTCTCCATATCAGCTTGTACATGGAGTGGATTCGGTATTGCCGGTTGAATGCGAGATTCCTTCGTTGAAGCTAGCTGTGGAACTCTTACCAGACACTTCACCTTTGGAGGAGCGTTTGGTTCACCTTGAGCAACTTGATGAGTAGCGTCAGGATGCCTTGGTGGCTCTAGAGGTTAATAAACGTCGCGTTAAGGTCCAATATGACAAGTCTGTCCGTCCAAGAGTGTTTAGTAAAGGAGACTTGGTCCTTTTGTGGGATCAATTGAAAAAACCCTTGGGGGCAGGGAAGTCCAATCCTATGTGGCGTGGTCCTTACGTGGTCAAGCGTGTTTTAGAGAAGGGTGCCTATGAGTTAGTGGATTATGAAGGCACAACTTTGGTAGAGGCTAGAAATGGGCTCTATCTCAAAAAATACTATGCATGATCTTTAGCCAAGGCTGCTTGTTGTATATTATTGTACAGCCTTGCATAGTTAGGTCTTTTTCTTATCGTGATCGGGTTTGTGATTAGTTTCCGTTTCTTTTGGCAGATGTCAATGGAGTCTTCCACCTACATAGGATTCGCGGATGGTGCAAGCCGTCACACTCAACACTCAGCCTTTGCTGCTTGGGTGATTTATACTCCTATGGGTCAGGTACTGTCTTCAGGAGGTGTATGTCTATGGCCATCTTCCAACAATGTTGTTGAATATAGCGCCGTTATTGAGCTTCTACGGGATGCCATTTCGCATGGCGTTCTATCTCTTGAGTTACATCTTGATTTAGAGTTAGTAGTGTCACAGCTCAATGGTTTGTACCATGTTAGAGATCCGACGTTATTGAGAAGATTCTTACGTGTGAGATTGTTAGAATGACAATTTGACAGTATAACATATATACACATTCCAAGAAATAATAATCAAGTTGTTGACTCATATGCTAACTACGTGTTAGATTGGCATTTGTCTCATTCATAATAAATTAATCACAAACACACTTTTTACACATGTAAATAAATAAACCGATCACCATAAAACTTTTTATATACATCAAAAATGTGGTAATACATAGTGTCATTATACAAAAGTGGAGATTTCAAAGCTTCCATCATATAATACATGGTAGTACAAAACATATACACTCCCAGGTGTCTAATCCTGCGTAGGAGGAGGGTTGTGATCATGGAACGTCACCACGGCTCTAGCTAGCCATCGAAATAAACACACCCATGCGCGTGGTACACCCACCACCTGCCGCTGCATGGCCTCAGGCAAGTCCTCGACTTGCGCCATGGGAACTCTATGAGTCAGTCTCACAAAGTTGGTATGAATGCTCTGGAGCGTTCGCTCCGCATCCACACCCGTGATGTCATCTCCTCTTCCCCTCCATCTATGACAAGGGAAGCCCTCTGGCCGCCGTGGTCCCACATCTGCACACAAATGGTAGATGTCACTATGTATTGTCGCGCAAAAATATGTCTTTTTGATTCCACATAATCAAGAAAATACAAAAAAATTAAATAACTCAAAAAATTTTAAAAATAGTGAGAGTCGAGATTCGGTACCTATATCACTATATGCCGATCCTGGTGGCAATGGCATGTCCGGATCCCCCCGGAAGTCTATCCCTGCATAGGGGTAGTCGTCTATGGCAACTATCTGTCGTCGCCACCATGGAAAGAACTCAGCTGGATATGGGTTGGCCACCCTACCACCCCCCAGTCTGCGCATAGCGTCTGTCCAACGCCATTGGGCCAGATCTCGAACCCCGTGGAGAGGAACGTCCACTCTAGGGCTCAATCCTGGAACACGCTCGAAGAAAAATGTGCTCAAAATGCTGCTGAACCCGAATTTCCGTATCCTGCCTGCCTTACACTCACTGAGCTGGTGTTTCATGTTGCTCAGTAGTGTGGTACTCCAGTCATATATGGTCGGTCTCATACACTCCACCGCGTAGAACATCAGTGGCCGCGAGGCCTGATGGAGTGATGCTAAGCATGCTATCCTGCCCAGCATCAGTAGTATGGCCTTTAGGCCCAGCACCTGTATAGCATTGGTGGGGACTTGACTCCTCACCTTCTCAGTATCTGGGTAGCAGTACACGGCTATGTACTCATCCATAGTTAGGCCACCACCTGGCCCACCTCAGGAACGAAGGTTCACCACCTCACCTCGTCTAGATATACCTGTGATGAAGTATATGTTTTCCACCTATATGGTAAGAGACATCCCATCTATACGGAAGGCTCCGAGTTTGGATCCCAGTAGTCTACCATCATCTGTAGCAGTCTTGGTTTGGCCCTCAAACCACCAAGACACCAAAACTTGTAGAGTCTGCAGCCACGTAGAGCCTGTTGAGCCATTACGTCAGCCCTTACTGCTTCCTCTACTTCACCATGCTCACTCTCTCTCCATTCTAGCACCATCCTGCAAAATAAATTGAAAAACTATCCATTAGATTCTTGTAAAATCATATGCGCGGCCTCATACGCGACTGTTTCGCAAACATCCGCATATGTACGCAGTTTCTAGCCCCTTTTCCGCGTATAGCCAACCCTATATGTGGAAAAAGCTTCGATATCCACGTGGGCCGCAGCGCTCATGTAGATATGGCTTAAAAACTTCATTTAACCATGAAAACTTACAAAAATTATATCAAAATGCAAGAGGAGAGCATGAGTAAATACCTGGAAGAAACGGTTGTGAATTCCGTCGGCTGGATCTCCTGGAATTTGCAGTTGAAAATCAGAGCTACAATGGGTAAAAGTTTCAAATGATTTATATTTTTTACTATTTATAGAAAAAATTTCAAATATTTGAAAAATTTTACCCCCTTTCCTATAGTTTCAATATTTTCTAACCATTTTGGACCGTTTTTGACATAATTTGTGATGTAGAAGACCTTTTTCAGTGCTGTTTCAGCCATTGGATTGACCCGTTCGTGCATATATCAGGTATAATGTCTACACTGGAATATAGGTTAGGTTCACCACCATTTGCATTTTGCATGACCTTATGACCATGTCACCATGACCTTAGGTACAAACCCACTCTATTATGTCACGGAACCTTCTTGCTGCTTTAGAAGTGGCATGATGTGAGTGGTAGAGCTTCACCTTACATGGGTACCCTAGTTAGTGCCTTATTTGCATTTGGTGCCCATGCCGACGTTTTCTCCTTTAGGGCGTGGGAGTCCATTGTATAGTACCGCCATGACATTTCACAAGAGCCTCATACTCTTCTTGATCTTATGTTGGCTTGTTTCCCTCCAGACTCCCTGTTATCAAGTTGTGAATGCATTATCATGAGCTTTGCCTGCCTTATTGAGCTTTATGTCGGCTCCCCTGACATTGCGTTTCAGCCATATAGCCCGAGCTTGTCTCATGTCTAGCCATGCAGAGCCATTTTTTATATCCTTCGCAGCTTGATTCCCTTTTTACCGGGAGGGGATTTTCCCCCGAGTGTCGATATCCTACACATGTATCCTTGCATTGAGCATAGGTATGTTCCACTGCTTGGAACTAGTTTTTTTGCCCTTATGACACTCATCTCCTCCTAGTTTGTAACTATAAAGCTAGTTTATTCTTTTTTCAAGCTTTTCAAATAACTGAAAAAGTTCAAAAAAAATTAAAAAACCAAAAAGCTGGACAAGGAAAGATGTTATCTTTGGCAGCTGTCGAGTCGTGTCGCCTTCGAACAGAGCACTGTATATCACATCCATTGGTTGGGTTATAGTTTGACTTTAGGAGCTGTACTCGTTTATCTGAGTTTATCTCCACCGACTGGTTAAGCTTCCAGTCCCTATGGAGCCTCTGTTGATGCCTCCTGTGTCACAGAGATGTCCCAGTTTGTATATCGAGTCTATGATGCCTTCATTCAGTCACCATACGCCGTTATGCTCTTGTTCGAAGGAAGTTGAAACCTGAGTCGGCCATTCCTCAGTTATCTTGACTTTGCATGTCAGCCATTCCCGGTATAGTTACTGGTTCGTGCACTTTATGATCGAGTCCTTCCACATTATACAGCCTTGCTGAGTACCTCATGTTGGTTGATGGGGGATGCCTTAATGCCCTCCTTCCAGCAGATTTCATCCCATCGACTTCAGATCATTTATTCTGGGATTGGAATCTAGAGTCATGTTGAGTGCCTTAAGACTTGCAGTCATCAGTGGCAGGTTCTCTCGCCATCGACAGTTTCTTGGGAATACATCAATGTCCCATGATCGATGGATCCTCTCAAGTGTTTGACCTCAACACATTTATTCACACTTGTTAGTTTGCAGTCTAGTACCTTGATTCCCTTTTTCATCATTGGTGGGTGATCTCGCGTCTGTTAACGGTATACATCAATGACCGGTAATCAGACGATGGACTACTATGTTCGACCTCGACACCTCTATTCGCATAGTAGGACATGTATTCGTAGCGGTTTGTGTAGAAGAATTTCCAGATTGGTGGCATCTCTTATATGCTACCTCCTTGATCGTGCCAGTGTTCATGAGATTTCAGCTCTCATGACTTGATTCCAGTATATGTCAAACATTTCCAGCCACTATGGAGATCATGATCTGTTATATATCTTCAGCCATTTTGGAGATCATGGTCCTTTGTATATCTTCATCATGGAGATTCTGATCTATGTATATTGTACGTGGCTATGACCACATATGTGACATCATGTATCATGCCTATTTATGGCCATTGTACTCTTATGTATCCAGGACTGCTATATGTACTTACAGTTATATGCAGAGTTGTATTATGGTACTATGCTGATTAGGTGGCTGGTCTTCCATTTGGGATCCTTCATTACTCCACTTCTGGGATGGACTTATAATGTATTTCGGCCATCGTATGACCCCTCTGACCTCACACATTAGGGGGCATCTATTATAGCAGATTTCACCACTCTAGGTGAATCACACTTTGTATGGCCTTCCCTTGTCCCACTGCAGACTCTTTAGACCCCATGGACCATTTTTTGTCCTTTGATGTTTCCTTGATCATCCCTAAAAACACATGAAAAATGCTATACACGGATTTTAACCCGATAACCGCGTATTTTATGTGACACTTTTATAACCAACATGTCTTCAAAAAAATCTAAAAAAAATAGACATAGAAAAAATTGCTTAATTGCATTTTAACTTAATAAATAATATAGCTCTCAATAAATACCATGATTTTTCAAAAATAAGATATAAATCCAATACAAGTAGTTTTATTTTTAAAAAGAGTTGGAAGCTCTTAAAAGACTGTAACTTTATGTATTAAAAAAAACCACCTTATATATTTAAAAACAAAAACACATATATTGAAAAAAATAATGTATAGATGAAGCAAAAGCCTCCAACTTTCGAGTTTCTATCAATTCAAGAATATAAATTCTTTATATTATTGTAAGAAGCTCAAAGTGGAAATATGACATATGTGTTAATTATATTTTTCATTTTTGTAATGTTAGGATTTGATAGTTTTTGTTTTTTTTAAAGGTCACCTTTCGATGTTTCGATACACATAAAAGAATGTGCTTAGAGGTGAAAGTCATTACATAGTTTTTATATTTCAATAGTAAATAGAAGGGTACAAACATTAACAAACCAACCAATCTTGTACATTTAATCATTGCACATATCTTTGATCAATGCTTGTCAGTGATATTTGCACACAATTTCTCACATGTTTAACCATCCTTCTTGGGAGTTCTCCACTCGTGGTTTACTTCTGGAATCATTTGGATCAATAATGTTGAGTTCATATAACCATACCTATGGTCATTGAAATATATACATTTAATAATAAAAAACAAGGTTAGAAATTTGTTTTATATAATTAAAATTTTAATATTTAAAATATATTAAGTTTATTTTTCTTATAATTTTAAATATTTTTTAACTACATCCATAATCTTGGGAGTTACAATTAAAATGTTTTTTTTATAACAAAATCATTTATGTTATATTGATAGGATCAGCAAAGTTGCTGTAAAGAGAACAAAATGCAACAATCAGCCTTATCACTGCCTCTCTAGACAATCAAACTACAAGATACTAAGGCGGGATTTCTATGCTTACATCCTGATTGACGATAAGCTCATTAAGTCCTACAGCAATAGACTTATTAGCTGCTAGATCCGCCTCTTCATTGAGCTCCCTAAGAATATGAAAGAAATTAATCTTCTTGAACATTTTGGACAAGGATCTAATCCTCCTAATCAACCTTGTTGTTTGTTCATTTTTTCCCTTTCTTCCTCCGTTCAGCGCTTGGATAATAAACCTAGAGTCACCAAAAACCAGTACTTCTTCCACTACTTTCTTCTTCAGCAGCTTGAGCCCTTGCCAGAGCCCATAAGCCTCGGCCATATTATTAGAGTTGTAACCAATGTTCCAATAGTATTCTATCTCGACTTTCCCTCCTGGTTCCATTATAATTCCTCCTCCTCCTGCTTTGCCTGGGTTCCCTTTGGAGGCTCCATCGAAGAACAATTTGAAGATTTTCCTTTCTACAATTAAAATGTCAATACTTATGTGTAAAACTTTATTATTAACCCATATGAAATTTAAAACTCAAAATCTGTTTAGGACATGACTGTTTATTTTTTAACTACACCCATAATCTTGGGAGTTACAATTAAAATGTTAATACTTATGTGTAAAACTTTATTATTAACCCATATGATATTTAAAACTCAAAATCTCATTAAGACATGAGTGTTTAGAGGTACAACTAAAGTGTTAATACTTTTACAGTATAAGATTATATTACTAACCTTTATCAAATTTAAAACTTAAAATCTCATTACAACATTAGTGTTTAGCCTCCAATAATGTTGTCTCTCTAAACAAAATTTAAAGCCTTTAGCATTGCTTGAGAGATCAATTAATTGATTCTCAGCAGAACATTCCAAAAACTATTCCTATTATTAGACTTCAATAAAAAGATATCAAAACTAAGGATTTGCATCCTCGAGCACATTCCAAAATAAACTATAGTTTGTTTGAAGTTATGTCAAATATACATAATCCTAGGTAGGGTATTTTTTAAGGATTCTAATAGCATACTTAAGTATAGTATTCTACGCTAGTATTTTGGATTGAAAAATCATATATAGATAGGTAGGCGAATATTAAATATGAAAAATACAATTTACTAACGACTTGTAATTTTTAGCGAATTTTATGATAATATGAACATAGTTTATGTAAATATAGGTGATATTACAGAGTAAAAATAACCAAATATCGAATTTATTTTTTGAAAAAAGCCCAAAAAATAGCCAATTGACAAGATGTCGCCCCTAAAGTTTTCCCTGATCCTAGGTCTATCCAAACTACATCTAGGACCGTCTTTCAAAAATTACCAAAACTAGACATGTACATAAAAGTGCACACTTAATAGAAAGCAAAGCTTGTAGAGGCACGAAGATCCTCAACAACAACAACAACATTGTCATAAATTGATCTAATATCAATATGGAGGCATGAAAGTGAAGATCACCCCTACATTGAATACAAAAAGAGATTCAGAAACAACAAAACCATCCCTTGAATCCATATGCAAGATCCAACTATCACTTGGAATCCTTCCTCTGAGAGAAATTCAACCTCGGAGTTCAGTTCTCTATAGACATGAGCAAAGGAAATCGTACTAAAAATATGAAAATAGCTTTTCAACTCTTCATAAATAGGACACAACACCAAATTTCCCATTCTGAAAATGCCCTTTGACTAGTTGATAACTACCAAGGAATCTCTAAACACCTAAAGAAGATTGGACATTCCTTTAGCTATATCGGTTTTTAAAAGCAACTTTATAGCAAGAAATTTTGCATAATTATTTCACCCCCTCCTAATCCTAGCTTAAAAGGAACAACATGAGAGTCATTTTAGAATAGAATGTCACTTGGTCCACAATTAGGTGAGGAGCCTTGACTAGCCCCATTGAAATACTCCCAAATCCTTGTTTGTCATTGGAGTCATGGGATAAATGCCTCTAAGGAGAGATTTCAAGTGGGTACATATTTATAGCTTGTTAAAAAGGATATAGCTTTCAAATAATATTGAAAAGGAGGCATGAAAAATTTCTCAATGTTGGCATTAATCCTATCCAATACTATTTCCATTTTTTGAAAGAGATAACAATATATTACCCTTGGGAACTATATTTTTACCAGTTATTTGGTCCGTTTATGCCCACACAAATCTAAGATAAGTGCAAGGGATGAGTAGATGACTAATAACCTCTAGCTCTTCTTTACATACTAGAAATCTTGGTATCCCATGTCTATTCCTTCTATAGAAGGATTCCCATGAGATGGATTTTCCCTTAACAACAAACCTCATAAAAATAGATGATTTTAAAGGACATTTAATATTGTATGGTGGCTTCCACTGCCATTGAGTATATTCATATCTGTTATAGACAAATATATTGTTGTATCATAATTTTAGAATGTATTTATCCCCAAGGAAGGATACTTGGATCATTGTAGCTCATCCTTTGTGTATTTTATAAGAACATGGCTCACCTTTAGCCTTGTTCTATATTCCTCCCATTACTCCCTTTTTAGGCCTTCCAATCCCTCACCCCTCTTCCATACTTACTACTATATAGTAGTTTGCTCAATTGAGGCTATTTGAGCCAAATTAAAAAAAAAAACACTTTCCCCATGAAGAGAGATTATCGAATCTTAGGTAAGTTAAAAGAATATCCACATCACACCCATGTATATGTTCCAATACTAACCTTTTTCACCATTGGTAACCTTCTAAACTAGTGAGTTATCCATCGGGAGGAAGGTTAAGACTATTTCTTTCCAAACTATAGAAGCAATATGGATTCCCTTAGATGGGCTTCAGATCCAATCTTTAACAGAAAGTGGGCCAATGTATTTTTTAATAATGATATGATTCCACATCCTATCCCTAGAAAGAGCTTCCATAAGCTCTTAGCAACCAATACATTCCCAAAATGTTGAATATTTTTATGGCCCTAGACCTCCATCTTTAGGTTTGGAATTTGCTTTCCATATGGTTCAAAGGAATACCTTCTTTCCCTCTATTCGTAGACCATAAGAATCTAAAATTACCTTCCTAATTTTTCAAGAATCACTTTAGGAACTATTAAGCAAAAGAATGCTAGAATAACTTTTAGAACTAGATTCACTAAAATTACCATGCCTCCTCTCGATAATTTCCAATAAATATTTTTTTCAACCTTAGCTATGAGCCATATCCAATCATGAATTCCATATAATTGTTGGGTTCTATAAAAAGCTAAGTACTTGAACCCATTCTGGAACCAACTTGATGACATGGAAAAAACTGGTAGAAATAACATAATTTGATCTTCTTCCACTCCATGAAAAGAGATAGATGTTGTTTTCCTATTCACATTCATCTAATGGAAATATAATATAAGTCACAAACTTCTTTTAACTTAGAGGGATTTGTCCAATAACTATCAAAAAATTGTAATACATCATTCACAAAAAGCAAATGCAACAAATGAAGAGAGTTTCCTATTAATATACCTTTTCAACAAACCAAATCTTATAGTTGCCAACAAATCCTCACCTTCAACTATGATAAAAAAACAACAATGGAATCAAGGCATATCCTTGTCTAAACCTTTCCGAAGGTTTGAAAAAAATTGAGTAAAAACGATTTGATATTACTGCAAAGGAGACCAAAGTCAAACACCCCATCATCTAATTCACTATAGGGGTTCACACAAAACCCAATATGGATCAACATTAGTCTTAGATATAGAAGCAGTTTGTCTGATCATATGCCTTTGAAAGGTTGCTTCAAAATCATAGATGATGACTTCTAGGTTGTATTGATAGAATGCATCCTCACTTGTAGCATTCCTATTGCATCATGGTTTTTCCTTCCATGGAGGAAATCGAATTGCTCAGAGAGATGGCTCCAGAAAGAATTTCCTTCACTCTAAGTGCAATGATTTTGGCTATAATCTTGTAAATACAATATGGATTAACATTAGTCTTAGATATAGAATGGGTTTGGTTGTATCATATGCCTTCGAAAGGTTAGCTTAAAAAACATAGATGATGACTTCTAGGTTTTCTTAATAGAATTCATCCTCACTTGCACCACTCCTATTGCATCATGGATTTGCCTTCCATGGAGTAAATCGGATTTCTCATTAGAGATGACTTCAAAAATAATTTCCTTCACTCTAAGTGCAATTATTTTGGCTATAATCTTGTAAATACAATTGAACAAGGGGGTACTTTTGAAAACTTGAAAAAGTCAAAATTGTCTTTCTTTGAAATCAAAGCTAGAATGTAGTATTAAAAACACCCAACAACCTTTGTACCTCCTTATATTGCTTAACAAATCTTCCATGGAAACTTATATAATTAAAAAAAAAAACTTTTCAGGAGAATGACAACGCGTGTTTTGGGAGAAAACAATTTTCAGTCAAAGAGAGAGCGTTTTCAGGAGAACCTTCCCTTGCAACTTTTGTCCTTTTGAAAAATATAAACAAATGAATCATAACACACATTATCATATTAACTTTATTATTCCTTGCTAAGGAAGGGATATACTAATCGTGAGTTAGTCAAACTTGATTGACTTATAACAAGCATAGATCCAAATCCTAGGCTCTATCAAGGGCCGAGAAGGATCAAATCCCTCAAGGTGCAAACCTCTTATTAAGTATTGCACTCAAGGAGAAGACACGTCTTTTTATTTAAGGTCACCATATAATATTTTTATTATTAATATTTAATATTATTTTTGGTTGACATATAATATTTTTATTATTAATATTTAATATTATTTATGGCCAACATATAATCTTTTTTATTATCTTTTATTTTGTTAGGAACGAACATAACAACATCTGCCCCATACATGGTTTTAAAACCATGTGCAAGGCTCTCCTAAAACCATGGATTGTTTAGGAGGCCTTGCACATGGTCTTAAAACCATTTGTCAAGGCCCTCCTAAACTATGTACGATAAAAACATGGGTTGTTTAGGAGACCTTGCACAAGGCCCTCCTAAACCATGTAAAATAAAACCATGGGTTGTTTAGGACAAGGCCAACATTTTTTTTGCAGATAATTCAATTTTTTATTTTTTATTCTTTTGTTAGGTAGGAACATTACACCATCTCCCCCATAGTGTGTTAGATGTTTTAGGAACATTATAACATCTCCCCCATATTAGGTTGTTTTGTGGCCGACATTTATTTTGGTGGATAATTTTTTTTTGTTAGTAACAAATGTTACAACATAATATCGACAAACGTTACAAGATCTTCCACATAACGTTACAAGATCGCCCTCATACTGGGTTGTAGAGCGCTTCTCGACGCAAATATCGACAAGCATTACAAGATCTTCCACATAACGTTACAAGATCACCCTCATACTAGGCTATAGAGTGCCTCTCGGCGCAATTATTTGTTTCTACACATAATTTTTTACAAAGTTTTGAAAAGTTTAATATTAAAGATAATATTTTGAAAAATAAAAATATATGTTGTAATTTTTAAAATACATTAATCTTTTATCCGCGAGATGTAGAACAGTTGGTGGCGGGGTATGGTTAAGACACCCCCTAAGCTGAAAGGTCACCGGTTCTAATCCCCCTGAATACCAAAAAATCCAACCATGTTAAGGGTTGGTGCGATCCCCGCGTGATTTTGACGGCTTAGATGCCTCTGGTTCATGGTTACTTAGCCAATAACAACTCTGCTAGTCAAGGGGTTCCACCACTTTACCAACCAAAAAAAATACATTAATCTTTTTTTAATTGACAGAGGACACTTTTGATAAGACATAAATCTCTGCAAGAGTGTTTTTAAATTTTCGAAAAATAAATAAAAATTAATTTATAAAACTAAAAGTTCTGAAAACCCCATATGCACTTTTGATTCCTATGATATTAAATAGCTGAGTTTGTATAAAATGACAAGTTTGACATTGAGTGAGAATTGTTGAAGGCCAGAGTTGCCTATGTTGCAGCTTTACCACTTGTTAACATAACATACTAACTTTATTTTTCATACTTATACAATAGCTCTATATGTTCAACATGTGATGAAGTCAATATAAATTATTTCACTTATAATGTCTCTTGCTCTAAGAGAATCTTAATCTTTAGATTATTTTGTCATATGCAAGAACATAAATCTTTAAATTGTTTTAAAATTGAATAAAAAACTTATAACATTTCACATCAATCAAAATTTTGAAAAAAAAAGTCTCAAAATTATATTTTCATTTAAACAACATTCAAACACACATATAATTATTTTAAATGTGTGTATCCCACTACCCAAACATACATGACAAGATTTATGAGTGCTGACCAACATTTATTCGTAAACTTATGCCAACTAAGGAGAGAGTGTTTTTTTTACATGACGAAATTGTCTTTTTATAAATTATTCTCCCCCCTTAGAATTAAGTGCCCGTTTCTTCTTTTTCTAAAGGCACGTTTAGTTCTTTATTTTGCATAGTGTTTTTTTCTTTTTCATTCTCTTGTGACACCTCACCTATCTAGAATGATACGATACCTTCAAGTACAATTTGTTCTTCCTATGTAACTAGGTTTAAGGATGTTGGAATTACAAGTCTTAGACATTTTTAATTAATAATATTTTACTTTGTAATTTAAAATTTGATTAAATCCATGAGATGTAAAACAGTTGGTGGCGGGGTATGATTAAGACGCCCCCTAAGCTGGGAGGTCGTTGGTTATAATCTTGTCGAATACCAAAAAATCCAACCATGTTAAGGGTTGGTGCGGTCCATGCCGGGTGCGATCCCTGGGTGATTTTGACGGCCTAGATGCCCCTGGTTCGTGGTTTCTTAGCCAATGGCAACCCTGCTAGTCAGGGGGGTTCCACCACTTTGCCAACAAAAAAAAAACTTAAAATTTAATTAAATTTTTATTTATGGATTGTTTTTTTATGGATTGTTTTTTTATGATAATAATCTAGCACAGATTGAATTCATAAAACTAAATTTATTTATGCATTTCTTACCAAGGTAAATTTACTTTATATTTTTTCTCAACTACATTTTTGTGTTATTCTTATGAAATTGAAGTTTATTTTTTAGTGATAAAATTTTGATTCTAAATCCTTGAAGTGACATATTTGTACATAATTTAGGGTATATTTAATAATCCATCCCATGACTTCATTGGCTCCATCGATTAGTGTCTAGTCTCAGTCAACTCTTTGAATGGATTTATCAACTTAGTCGACTTTGTAGATCAATCAATCCATCAACTCAGTAGGCTCTATGAATCCCAGTCGATCCATTGACTCAATTGGCTCACACAATCTTATGCATTGGATTCGTTCATTATACATGCCCGACGACATTGATGACTCATGCATATGTCATATGACATTTTGATAGCCAACAAGCATTAGGAAGACAACATCATCATGCAGATAACAATGTCACTTCATCTTCTTCTAACCGACAAATGGGAAGAAGACGGTTTTTCTGCTTAATCAATTGTAACTGAAACGCAGTGCCCCTCATATTTGTATATATGCATGTAAGCACAAATATGAAAGGGTTCCACATTCTAGATTACACTAAGACAAGTCCTCAAAGAAAATGATCGATTGGTTCCCCTTGGTTCCTTCATTCAAACTTTGTACATATAAAAGAGTCTATCAACTCTCTACATCTTTTGCTAATTGACTTGAGAGATATACATCACACCGACAACTGCTCAATAAAACCATAGTTTTCACCCTTGGCATTTCTCTGTTATCAATGCCTAGCTTGTATTTTCATGTGATTGGTTTTATTTATTGTTTCAATCATTTTTGTCGTTTACAATTACATTGATTTGCTTATTCAGTTTAAAGCATTGCTAGCTTCCGCCATAATAGATCCCAACTCACTCAGTCAACTTTGTTGTCCTCCTGTCGAACTCCTTGTGACACAGATCATTAGTATCAAAGCACTATAGTTTTCTCTAGCCTTGCTTAAACACTAGTTGCGTAGTTAAGCCAATTTATACATGTTTAGACATGTTCGAAGGCCTAGTTATTTAACTTGCCTCTACCTTCAACTTCTGAGTAATTATCGTAATCCTATACTGACGATGGAAAGTGAAACATAGGACATAACTCGCCATAGTGAAATTGAACAACTCATAGAGTAAGCACTCGCTCTATAATGAATTGAAAGGAATGAGTATTTTAATTAGATTCTTGCTCGACTTACCATCTCATTTGGCTCAACCTCAATTAGTAACCCAATGAGAATTGCCTTCAACAAGGTTAGTCCTTTCAAGGTACAAATGAACAAGGGCATACCAAATCTAGAAGCAAATATCAATGCAGAATATGTAGTGAACTGGATACAACAATTAGAGTCCTAGTTATTTGTGAATCAATTTTATGAGGCCAATAAAGTCACCCTTTCATCTTTGAAGATGTTGAATTTTATACATTGCTGGTGGGAAAATATTTCAACTAAATCATCAGAAGACAATAACCCCATTAATACACGGGGAAAATTCGTTGAACATGCCAGGAAGGAATTTTATTCACTCAAGTACATAGAACAACAATATAAGAAGTGGCAACAATTGAGACAATGGAAGGATCAAACTGTACAGAGTTATACTAATGATTTCCATCAACTAATGGCTCGACTTGGTTTTAGGGAGGAAGAAAAGTTGCTTGATTTGAAGTATTACAATGGTTTAGCTCCTTATATCCAACTAGAGATGGAATTTTCACTATTAGCACTCTAGCAAAAGCATTCCATTATGCCATTAATCTTGAGATGAAATTAAAGGCGAAAAGATGCTTTCCGACCAAATCATCTGGTCAACCTTTCAATAAGAAATCTTAGTGGGCTGCTAACTCTGACAAGTCAAGACGGTCTTCTTAGGCTACTTCCTAGAATCTAAAACAGGATAAGAATCCTTTCAAGAAAGACATGGAAAATCAAAGCAAACAACCTCTTGCAGGAAAATGGTGTGATTACCACAATTCAGCTTGGCATGACTTATCTAAATGTAAACATCATAAGACATTTTTGGTGTAGATGTCTATCGCCAACTCATGATCAACTATCAGAGCTATTATGGAATCAGACTTGGACTCTGCGATTCTATTGGCATCGACTTCGACATCCCTCGTGAACTCGACCATCGTCAACGAAGAGGAAAGTGAACAATTATTCCATACATAGATATGGGTACGAAATAAATCATTGCATATGATTGTTGACACAGGTTTTCAAAAGAAATTTATCTCTGAAGAAATTGTGAAGAAATTGGGTCTTGTTACTACTCCCCATATACAACCTTACAACATCATTTGGATGAAAAATGGAAGAGAATTCAGGATCACCCGATAGTGCAAAATTTCCTACTTCATTAAGCCTTTTCAGGATGAGGTGCTCTATGATGTGTCACCACTCTCAGTAGCTGTTGTATTGTTTGGGAAACCCTACTTATGGGACATACATCGAAAGTATCAATATAGACCACATAAAGTAATTGTCAAAATATAAAATTAGTGATATGGCATTCTTTAATGTTGAACCACACCGAAAGTTGAAATGGTTTCAACAAAACAAGTCAAAAATTTGTTCAACCATGCTCATAAATTCATGTTGTTAATGATCAAACCTCAACGTTCTTGAAATATCACAACAACCAATCGAATCTCCATCAACCATTGACTCTCAAAATCATCAACAAGTTGACATAGTTCTTGAAGAATGCAAATATGTGTTCAAGATCCAACTGGAGTAGCACCACATTGCAAGGTAAAGCACTCCATTGATCTTGTTCCTGGTTCTTAATTATCCAATGCATCTGTTTACGTAAGGTTTGTCTTAGAGAATAAAGAAATATGTAGACAAATCCAAGATTTGGTCGACAAAGGGCATATTTGACCTAGCTTCTCTCCTTGTGGAAGTCCATTCATACTAGTTCTTAAGAAAGATGGTACATGGCGTATGTGCATTGACTACAGGGCACTCAATAAGATCTCAGTGAAGATTCAATATCCTCTTCCTATAATAGATTATTTGATTTATTATTTTAAAGATGCTAATTTCTTTACCAAACTCAACCTCAAGTCAGGGTATCATCAAATACCCATAGAGTCCTTAGATGTATTGAAAACTGCTTTGAAAACCATAAAATTAGCTTTATTTGAATGGTTAGTCGTGTCTTTTGGTCTAACTAATGTAGTTGTAACTTTTATGAGATATATGGATGATGTTCTTAGACCTCTTGTAGGAAAATGTGTCATTTTTTATATCGATGGCATCTTGATTTTCAGTAGATCATGGGATGAACATTGCAGTAGCTTCAACAAGTGTTCAATGTTCTTAGACAACACAATCTTTGTTTGAAATTGGAGAAGTGCTCTTTTACAATGAAGAATATAAAATTCTTGGGCTATGTGATCGATTTATCAGGCATTCCAGTCGACTAAAAAAATATACAAGTCATCAGGGAATGACCCACTCCAAGAAACATTCAAGAAATAAGGAGTTTCCTTGATTTAGCGAATTTGTATTGTTGATTTGTGTTACGAATCAACCATATTGCTTCTCCAATGAATTTGTTGACTAAGGAAGGTGGAAATATAGTTTTCATAAGCTTTGTACAACTCTAGTGCTCGTGCTACTTGATTTGCATCAACCATTTGAAATTGATACCGACGCATCGGACTATGCAATGGGCGTTGTGATCATGCAAGTAGGCCATCCAATGAAGTTTCATTCAAAAAATTCAGTTATATTGTTTGTAAGTATTTGACTTACAACAATGAACTACATGCCACTGTACAAGCTCTTAAGCAATGGAGACAATACATTCTAGGAGAAGAAATGATCATTCATACAGACCATAAGCCTCTACAGTTCATTTTTCCATACTCTAAGCTATATATGATGATAAAAATCAAGTGGATTAGTTACCTACATCAATTTCGGTTGGTAATTAAGCATCATAAAGGTAAATCCAATGTTGCAACTAATTGCTTTAGTTGGACGCCAGTTACTTCACTTCTTATAGTGTCAAGTATGCATGGTTATGACAACATTACTTGATCGCGAAAGTATGAAGAAGACATTGATTTCTCTTCAGTGTATCAACAACTCTATACATGTGAGTCAATTGTTATTGACTACCATGTGAAGGATAATTTGATTTACAAGCTGATCCGTAGGACCTCAACTTTAGTGCATTAAAAGTTTGTTGTAAAAGAATGCGTTCAACAGGTTAATTAAAGGAACAACATTAACAGAAATTAAATGCTAAGAACAAGAATGAAAACCACAACACTGATAGACATATACAAGGAAGAAAACATAGAAACATAGTCACAAACAGAAGTTGATAACGGAGTTCACCCCCTCCACTGGGCTACGTCTCCGGGCCCCTCTCCAATGGGAACCAATCCAATTAATGGCTTTAAAATGGTACAAATGGTTCTGGACTCTGCAAATCAATTTCAGCAGTATGGACAAAATTCTGCAAGGCCTCTTCTCTGGACTAATACAAATTGGCTTTCAAAAGCAAAGAAAAGCCAAATGAAACAGAGAAGACAATCAACTCTTTACAATCACAGCAACTGGTCATTAACAGTAAAGTCTTCAAGACCTCCTCTATGAGAGTTACAAAACTATAATTCAACAGTCAAAAGAAGCCAAGTATAACTGAGAGTAGTCGACTTCAAAAGGACCAGCATGTGGATAGCTTTACAGCAAACTCGCCCAGCTTCTATCACTGAGAAACAATGTACTGTGCTCTCAACGAACTGAGTCCCCCTTTTCTGGTCACCAACTTCCTCTATTTAAGCCTCATTCTTGCTGTTACAAATGAGCCGAAGCGTCAAGGAGAATGTGACTGTTCACATCCCCCGCCAAATGCCCACTTGTTAACATAGCGGCTGTTCATATGTCTTTCACGTTATTACCACTGTGGCATAACTGCCAAGAAAGCTTCGCCAACTGTTACAAATAAGCTGTTCATGATGAAATCATGCCGCAACAAAACTATGCACCAGAGTGCAACCCATTTAGAAATGTCCCCGTGCGAATGTATCGGAAGCCTTAGTCATCTGCTCTTCCGCCGTTGCGGAAGAGGACAAGCAACAGCTCCGACGAACTCTATCTCAATCGGCTGTCAGTTGGTTTTCAAGTCAGAAGTTTTAGTTACTTTGGTTTCCGCAGTTGCGGATGGCACACCACTTCTCTCTCCGATTCCGTCGAGTTATTTCACCGATCTTTTAAGTTTTGGGCTTCCGCCGTTGCGGCTGCCATAATTTTTATTCTTCCGATCCAAATTGTGCCCGCCGTTGCGGACTGCCTATTGCTCCGACTTCTGATCCGCTCTCTAAATGTTCTTTAAGCTTCAGCTGTTGCGGAAGGGAGAAGTCTTTTATCTATCCGTCGTTGCGGCTTCCCGAATTGCTCCGACTTCCGATCTATACCGAACGTCCGTCAAGCTTCCGCCGTTGCGGAAGAGGAAAAGCTTCCGATCAAGCCTGTGGCAGTCGTTGCGGACTGCTTATCGCTTCGAATTTGCGGAAGGGAATGTCTTTCGATTTGTTTCGTCATCCGTCTGTTTTCACACGTGGCTTCTTTGTATTTTCTTTCACGCGCGGCTTCTGAACCATTGTACCAAATTGGATCTTCAAAGAGGAAAAATCCATCGGATCAATCCTCCCCATTGGAGAGCTTTTGGACCACCAAAAGCCTGAATTATTCTGCAAGTAAGTGAGGGTAAAGTTCCCTCACTTTCCCAATCTCCATCCATCTTGCTTTGCTAGGATGCATTCCTTTCAGCCCCACTCGAAGGTACTCAGCATTCCCCCTTCGTGAATTCCTTACATTCCTATCAAGAATAACATCATCCTGCAACTCTCTCATATATTCAGGTGCCAAATCATCTATTGAAGGAATCTGTATGTTAATTTCCTCATCCATTATCATAGGAGGCTCATACAATTTAAGATTCTCAACATTGATAACTGAATAAATTTGCATGTATGGAGGTAAATTCAAGCGAAAATCATTAGTACCGATCTTTTCCAAGATTTCAAAAGGACCATACCTGATAGGTTTAAGCTTTTTACCTTCACCTTTCATCCTTTCTTTGGTGATGTGTAACCAAACTCGGTCACCTACTTGAAATTGATGATCAATTCGATGCTTATCATGACTGGCTTTGTACTTTGTCTGGATCCTCTCCAACTGTTCTTGAACTTCCTGCTGCACTGCTTGGATTCTCTGAATGAACTTCAAAGCTTTATCTGCATCATGATGTCCGTCCACTGCATCTTTGCCAAAAGAGAAGTCCATCGGTGTTTTTGGCAGATAACCAAAACAAGTTTCAAAAGGAGATTTCTTCGTGGAAGAATGAACTGCATGATTGTAAGCATGTTGTATATACTGCAACTGTTCATCCCAAAGTTTAGGATGTTTACTACAATATCCTCTGACCAGCTGAACCACTATTTTGTTCACTACCTCTGTTTTCCCATCGGTTTATGGATGAAAAGTTGTACTTTTCTTCAGTTTAGTGTCCATAAGCCCCCATAAGGTTGACCAGAACTCTCCCAAGAACCGGGAATCTCGATCAGATATAATAGACATGGGCAGCCCAAAATGTACCCAAACATTTTGAAAGAATAAAAGAGTTGTTTGTTCAGCAGTGATCTACTTGTTACATGGCATTAAGATACACATTTTGCTGAACCTATCCACAACAACATATAGGTAATCATGCCCTTTTCTAGACATAGGTAGTCCTCCTACAAAGTCCATAGAAATGCTTTCCCAAGGATGAGAAGAAACTGGAAGAGGAGTGTACAAACCCAGTTTCCTATTGCTAGGCTTACTTGTTGCACACATAACACAACCCATTATATATTTAGCTACAGTTTCTTGCATTTGAGGCCAATAACAATGATTATGCAATACAGACAATGTTTTACTTACACCAAAATGTCCTGCAATCAATGAACTATGTGCCTCTCGGATCACATGCACTCTTTCTTTCTTTGGAATACAGAGTTTACCGAGATGATACAAGAGTTGTTCATGCACAAAATAGTTCTCTTCCTGTTTACCATGTATTAGTGATGCATATACTTTCTTAAAAATTTTATCTTCTGCATACTATTCAATATAACTTTCATATGTTAATGAACCGTTCTAAAGAATGATTGAAGCATTTGTAGGTGGCCTTGATAACATGTCTACTACTTTATTATGAATTCCCCTTTTGTACTTAATTACGAGATGAAATTGTTGTAAGAACCCCATCCATCTTAAATGCCTACTTTGTTGTATTTTAGTTTGAGATTGTAAATATTGAAGTGGTTGATGATCAGTATGTATGACTGTCTCTTTTCCCATGATATAATGTTTCCACTTCTTCACACTCTGTACTAAAGCATACAATTCTTTGTCATAGGTCCGATAGTTACTTACCGCAGTAGAGAATGTTTCTGAATGGTAACAAACTGGCTCCTTCCTTGCATCAAAACTGCTCCCATGGCAAACCCGCTGGCATCGGTTTCGATCTCAAATGGCTGCTGCAAATCTGGCAATGTCAGAACTGGTGCTGTGCTGATCTTTTCCTTCAAAGTGTCGAAGGCTCTCTGATGCTTGCCTCCCCACTGGAAAATTTCTTTAATGCTTGTCAACGCATGTAAAGGAGCAGCAATGGAAGAAAACCCAGAAATGAATTTCCTCCAATACTGAACCGCACCCAAAAAACTTATGATTTCAGTAACGGTGTTAGGCCGTGGCCAGTTTACAATGACAACAACCTTGGCTGGGTCCACTCGCAGGTGTCCTCCACCAATGATATGGCCTAGATATACTAAAGAAGTTTTAGCAAATTCACATTTAGACATTTTTACATAAAGCTTTTCCTTTCTCAGTACATATAATTTTTTTTCACATGTACAACATGTTCTTTCCAAGTTTCGCTAAACACAAGGATATCATCCGAGTATACAATTACAAAATCATCAATGAATGAGCGAAAAACATCATTCATGACCCGCATGAAAGTAGCAGGTGCGTTACAGAGCCCAAAAGGCATCACAAGCCATTCATACAAACCCTGTTTCATCTTAAAAGTTGTTTTCCAAGCATCATGCTCAACAACACGGATTTGATGATACCCACTACGCAGATCCAATTTTGTAAAGTAAGTTGCATGTTTCAACTGATCAAGCAAATCATCAATACGAGGAAGAGGATACCTGTTTTTAATGGTGATTTTGTTAAGGGCCCTGTAGTCGATACACATCCTCCACGACCCATCCTTCTTTGGAACCAAGACTATGGGAGAGCCACAAGGAGAAGTGCTGGGCCAGATGACCCCCTTCTCAATCAGCTCCTGAACCTGCTTCTTGATATCCTCATTCTGCATTACATACATCCGGTACATGGCTATGTTCGGGAGTGGCACATCCTGCTGCAAATGTATCTCATGTTGAATCTCTCTCTTCGGTGGTAACCCCTTCGGATATTGAAACAAAACATCATACTAAAAAATGATGTCAATCAATTCATATTTATGCTTAGGGTCACATTCTTCAAAATATTTAGAGATTTCATCATTTTTCATCTTAACCATCATCAACACAAAGTTCTTACTAGCATTTACCAACCTCTTCATTTGTCCTGCAGAGACTATTGCTAGATTGGTTTTTATCTTATGTGCTCGTACAATATATTCCATACCTTCTTTAAAAAGATGATACTTATTCTGCTCTCTATAAAAGACTGCTTTCTGGTCATACAAATATGGACTCCTAAGTACAATTCCACAAATGTCAAGTGGGACTACATCCAATTCTACCTCATCCCTAAACTTTTCAGTAATTGCAAATTTTAATACACATTTCCTTGTAACTTGCAATCGTGTATCATTAGTAACCCAACCTAGAGGATAGGGTTTTTCATAAGGCACAGTAACTAAATGCAATTTCTTAACCACTTCTTCTGATATCATATTTACTTGTGAACCACTATCAAACAATGTATCAATATTTGTGTGATTTGCAATGACACGAACATGAAACAGTGCACTTCTATCTTGATCATTTTGCTTAGAAGTAGATGGCAGACTTGTACTTGCACTAGAACTTGATTGTGCATCAATGGGAAGTGAGATACTTTTATCCTTACCTTGGATTCCGACAGCTGTAACCTTTGTTTCATCGCCTGAGTCGGATCCCAAATCTTGAATAGCGGCTGCAGTAGCTTTTGCTTTTCCTTTGTCTTTGTTTCCTCCGTACTTCTTTGGCCTTAATTCCGGATGAAGTTTCCAACACTTAGAGACATCATGTCCCTTCTGACAATGCGAACACATAGGCTTTTCACCTTCTTTCTTAACAGTGGCCATCTTCTTTTTCCCCTTATCTTTCCCTTTCGATTTGCTGTCATATTTAAATGACTTCTTCACAAAAGTATCATTAGCATGCTTACCCCTGGCTTCTAAATGGGTAGCTTGAACACATACATCGTCTAAATTACTGGGATTAAACATCAACAAAGTATGCTTCAAATAAGAATGCATGCCACCAATGTACTTAAGAAGAGTTTCCTGTGTATCTAATGAAACATTCAATGCAATAGCCCTCTTTCTGAATTCATGAGTATAATCTTGAATGCTTTGTCCTTTAGCTTGTCTAAACATTTTCCAATTCATGGTTAATTGCTGCATGTGACCTAAAGGATAAAATTGCTTCCTCAATACTTCAATGAATTCGTTCCAAACTGAAATAATTTTACCATTCTTTCGAAGATCTTGTTGAATCTTGCTCTCCCACCAAGTAAGATCCATTCCACTCATTCTCAAAGTGGCCAGTTGAATCCTGGAAGGGTCATCATTAATGCCCTGCACCCTGCAATATACTTCAAGCTGCTTGATCCAATTTTCTAATTTTTCAGCATCTACATCTCCATTATAAACAGGTAATTCAAATTTTACATCCAATTTTAAATAAGGCACATTGGGACTTGCATTATGACAAGTATGAGAAGAAGAAAAAGTATGTTTAGTATCAGGAGGATCACCATCACCTCCTACTCCTTTACCCTTTTCTTCCGGCTTCACTTCTGCATCTCTGGATGAAGATCCTTCTTCTTTCTTCTTCCTTTCTGCTCGCTCTTCAAGTAGAAGTTCCATCATGGCTTTCATGCTCATAAAAGCCTCTAGAAACTCAGTTTCAGACATAACAGGTTTTTCCCGTTCACTATGTCCTTCTTCTTCCCTTCGTGGAGAAGACATGGTTCTTGAGAATGTTCTCCTGGAGCCAATCTCAGGATCTCCTTCAACTAATTCTCCTTCACCAAGCTTTAACCTGGACCTGGAAAGCATTCACAAACTTGCACAACAGTCAACCAGCTCTAATACCAAATATGATCCGTAGGACCTCAACTTTAGTGCATTAAAATTTTGTTGTAAAAGAATGCGTTCAACAAGTTAATTAAAGGAACAGCATTAATAGAAATTAAATTCTAAGAACAGCAATGAAAACCACAACAATTATAGACATATACAAGGAAGAAAACACAAAGCAGAGTCACAAATAGAAGTTGATAACGGAGTTCACCCCCTCCACTGGGCTACGTCTCCTGGCCCCTCTCCAATGGGAACCGATCCAATTAATGGCTTTAAAATGGTACAAATGGTTCTAGACTCTGCAAATCAATTTCAGCAGTATGGACAAAAGTCTGCAAGGCCTCTTCTCTGGACTAATACAAATTGGCTTTCAAAAGCAAAGAAAAGCCAAATGAAACAGAGAAGACAATCGACTCTTTACAATCACAACAACTGGTCATTAACAGTAAAGTCTTCAAGAACTCCTCTATGAGAGTTACAAAACTATACTTCAACAGTCAAAAGAAGCCAAGTATAACTGAGAGTAGTCGACTTCAAAAGGACCAGCATGTGGATAGCTTTACAGCAAACTCGCCCAACTTCTATCACTGAGAAACAATGTACTGTGCTCTCAATGAACTGAGTCCCCCTTTTCTGGTCGCTAGCTTCCTCTATTTAAGCCTCATTCTTTCCGTTACAAATGAGCTAAAGCGTCAAGGAGAATGCGTCTGTTCACATCCCCCGCCAAATGCCCACTTGTTAACATAGCGGCTATTCATATGTCTTTCACGTTATTACCACTGTGGCATAACTGCCAAGAAAGCTTCGCCAACTATTACAAATAAGTTATTCATGATGAAATCCTGCCGCAACAAAACTGTGCACCAGACTGCAACCCATTTAGAAATGTCCCCGCGCGAACGTATCGGAAGCCTTAGTCATCTGCTCTTCCGCCGTTGCGGAAGAGGACAAGCAACGACTCCGACGAACTCTATCTCAATCGGCTGTCGGCTGGTTTTCAAGTCAGAAGTTTTAGTTACTTTGGTTTTCGCAGTTGCGGATGGCGCACCACTTCTCTCTCCAATTCTGTCGAGTTATTTCGCCGATCTTTTAAGTTTTGGGCTTCCGCCATTGCGGCTGCCGGAAGTGTTATTCTTTCGATCCAAATTGTGCCCGCCGTTGCGGACTGCCTATTGCTCCGACTTTCGATACGCTCTCCGAACGTTCTTTAAGCTTCCGCTGTTGCGGAAGGGAGAAGTCTTTTATCTATCCGTCGTTGTGGCTTCCCGAATTGCTCTGACTTCCGATCTATACCGAACATCCGTCAAGCTTCTGTCATTGCGGAAGAGGAAAAGCTTCCGATCAAGCTTGTGGCAGTCGTTGCTGACTGCTTATCGCTCCGACTTTGCGGAAGGGAATATCTTCCGATTTCTTTCGCCGTCCGTATGTTTTCACGCGCGGCTTCTTTGTATTTTCTTTCACGCGCGGCTTCTGAACCATTGTACCAAATTGGATATTCAAAGAGGAAAAATCCGTCGGATCACAAGATAGGACAACTTTCTGTACCTCTAGGAGGGTATAGACATAACCTCATTTGGCATTAACATAACAACAAGTCAACAAGACATTTTGGAGTGTCAAATACTCTCACAATGCTCCAGAATTATTTATGCTAAGATAAATATATCAAGTCATGCATGGTTTGTGCCATTGCCAAGCCACCTAATATGCAAAAATGTTTGTAAACACCCTTGCCTATTCCCAGTTGATCATGGGAATATATTTACTTGGGCTACTTGATTGGATATCTTGTCACTAGACACCAACATTGTTGGAATTCTTATTTATACTAAGGCAGGGGTGAATCAATATGAAGTGCAGATTATACAATTTTCACTTAACAAATTGTACTCCAATTTCTATTTCAATCAAAACAATAAAAGACACCAGTGCGCAAATAATATATATATATAGGATACACCAATCTCCAAGATGTGAGCACCAACTCAATCAGACACCAATCCTAGAAACAAACACCAATCTACTAATAACAGACACCAACCTAGAAGGACTCCAATCCTCTATGCAAGCACCGACTTGCAATATTCAGGAACCAACCTGAGAGGATCTCAATCCTTTTGTGCAAACATCAACTTGTTATGTTTAGGCACCAACCTGAGTGAAGACTGAAATCTCCAGTCCTCTATGCAAGCACCAACTTGCAATATTTAGGACCAACCTAAGAGGATCTCAATCCTTTTGTGCAAGCACCAACTTGTTATGTTTAGGCACCAACCTGAGTGAATATTTAAATCTCCAATCCTTGTTCTTTAGCACCAAATGAAAGGAAGCTTCGACTCCCTGTCTTGCCTTCTACAACATCAACTGGAAGGAAGCTTCAACTTCCTATCCTTGCCCCTTCTTGACAACCTGAAATATGTAGATACAAAATTGTGACTTCTACGAACTATGAATTTCATGATCTACAATCTGTGTCTTTTGCAATCTGCAATATCAATAATATGTAACTTTTGTGGTCTGGGATCTACGTCTTTCTACAATCTTCAATATCAGTAATCTGCAACTTCTGTAATCTATGATCTACATCTGTCTATACTTTGCAATATCAATAATCTGCACCTTCTACGATCTGGAATGTCAATATCTACGATCTTTGATATCTACACATACTTGTTGATTGCATAGGCAGACCCGGGTTTACTGTAATTAATCAACAACAACCCAACTCACTGCCCCTTTCGGCAACAGACCGCAAAGCGATCTGAAGTCTCACCCGAAGTGAATCTAATGGGTTGGCCAAGACTCAAGTGTCTTGGACCAGGTTCTGAGCATCCTACTTCTTCTTTCTACTCCTACGCGCCACTAGATCAATCTGCTCTGCGCATCGCACATTCCCTTCTACTCGCGGCGCTTCTACCCGTGCGATACTTGCCCTGCGCAAATCGCACGATTTCCTCTCGCGTCGCACAACTTCCACTTACTCACAATACCTCCAACCTTATCGCATCTCTGAGCACCGCGGAACACCCAACCTCTCCCCAACGCTAAGCCCTCAGCTCGCAGTATCGCGCACCGCAGCTCGCCTGCCGGTGCGATATCGCCTCTCTGCGATATCCTACCGCTCCAACTTTGCGCTCTTAGCGTTGACTGTGCCGATGTGCGAAACTCTCCTTCTCAGAAGTTATATTGTGATTAAGTGGTCATTTAGAGACAGACGTAAAGGAGTCTTTTAAACAGCGTGCTGAAGTACTTCAACTTACCTCTATCTTCTTGTATTATCCTGAGCTGAACAATACATACATTCACTTACTGCAACTAACAGTACATGCATAATAACCGGTAATGACAAGCAAATACAATCACATTCATACAACACATAACACGCAGGTTTAACGTGGTTCACCCCCAGGATGGGAGTTACGTCCACCAAACTGTGCTTCTATTATATATCTTGAGGGAAGTTAGCACAGTCTGTTGCACTGCCTATGCAGCGCGAGATCTCTTCTAGATATCTGGCCTATCTCTATCTCTATGTTGCCTTTCTTTCAATATATCCTTCCCTCTCTGCTCTCTCTGCGGATGGTTACATACAGACTCAAATGACTCACAGACAAGCTAGGTGTCTGGATTGTTACAACGCAGTCTGTCTGACTGATTCCTGAGTCTACAAAATTATCAACTGACCTACTAACTAACTGACTGATTAGCTAACCCCTTACAATACAAAAATACAAGCTTTTATAGGCGGCCCGAAGGTCTCGCCATTACAACACTGTGGGCCTGTCCCAACAGTAAACCCAAACCCTAAATAGTGACAGTCGGTCCTCTCTGTCCTTGAGGTAGCCGCTTCCCGTCACACCACAGCTCTCTGCAGTCTTCCATGCTTCCCGGTACTGACCATGGGTACTATGCACCGCTTCTCGTTCTGTCCTTTGCCTTCAATGCTTGAGCCTCCTTGCTCCTTCTTCTTTATGAGGGTCGCTGAGTCCTCCTGTCTTCCGTCGCTGCCTTCAATGCAGTGGTTGAGCTTTCTTCTCTCGGCCGCTCGGGTACCGTTGCCTTCTTTGACTTTTCTATCCCAAAAGTCCTGGTTTCCGGCTCTGCTCTCCAGCTGGAAACATGCTATGTCGTCGTAGCTCTGCCCTGTCTTCTTTTTCGCCAAAACTTTATCTCTCCGCCAAAACTAGCAGCTTCTTCTGTAGCTGCGGGACCCTGCTCCAACAGTCCCCTAACACTTACTTGTGGCTCATCCTCGAGCCACCTGCAACAGGATTCTCCTGCTAAATCTTCTGCAACTTCTACCAAAGTCTTTCGACTTCGTTCTGCATTACCTCGACACGTTCTTTCTGGAGTTTCGGTAACTTAGCTCGCTGGGCTCTCTTATCCTTTCTGCCCATAGTCACGGTGTCACTCGCTTCGCTCTTTCTTCTTGATGAGCGCTCTAGTGTTTGAGAAGTGTTCCACAGATATCCTTTCCTTTTCATCTGGGTTAGAACTTTTATCACAAGGAAAATCTATATCTTCCAGCCTCCTCAAACCTTTCCTTCCATCTAGAGCCTCGTGGACGAAGAAGAAGCAACCCATGAACTCCGCTCCGAGAACAAGCCTTTGTCCTCGTTCTGGAAGTCTCCCCTCTGCTGGGTTTGTAGTCTTCTTCCACTTCTCTTCTCTTCGAAGTGGTCTAGGTCCACATGTTGCCGCTGACCGTCAGGTTTCTACTTCAGTACCTTCACCATGTTTCGTTCTTTTCTTAGCTGATCAGATAGGTCAGTGACCTTCTCCCGTTGCTTTCTTTTTCTGATTTTTACCTTCCTTCTAGCGGGAGATTTCTTCTCATCAGTCTTCTGCTCTGCTTTCTTATCTTCAGTGGTCGGCTCGGCGTTCTTCTTCTCCTTAGCAGAGACTTTAGTGACAACTTCTACTTCTGGCGCTTGACTCTTCATCCTTAGCGACTGTCTAACTTGTGTTGTACTTAGTTTCACAACCCTGGGCGACGTCGTCATGGCAGATCTACGGTCACCAGGACCAGGGTCAAAACGTCTCAACATGCCTTCTAGAGGTTCACTTTTAGTCAGAATCCGCTTGGCTCAATACTCTGGGCGTGCAGTGGCTTCGGAATCTGGAAGTCACTGTACTCTGTAAATTAATTGGCTCTGCTCAGAGGACGCTCAGCACTGCATTGCATAGTTCTCAAGGTTGGGCAACTGTACCCTTCCTGCTTGAAGGATGTCTGCTTTTATGCTGAAGGCATACTACTGGACGCAACGGTTATCCTGGGTCATGCCCGTTGGTCATCATAATTACCTGGACAAGACCCTACCCGTCATTCTGATCTGTCGTAATTGTTGAGATCTGCTCACGTGTCCCTCCCATCGTGTAAATCTTGGCACCGGTGTCGTCGGGGATTTACCAAATCTGGAAAACTTTATTTACACTGCCACCAAATCTACGGTAGGGGATATCGGTCATTTCTTCATTAACTACCTGTCAGATAGTGACTTGACTAGCCCACTGTCGGTTGCAACCTGAGTACGTGGCAGGCGGAAACGTCTTACTGCTGCGATGCAACTCAGCATCACCTGCGCAAACAAACAGTGTCAACAATTTTTTTATTTTTTTATTTTTTTTATTTTTAGTGTAGACTCATTCCTCGGTGCGATGCCTCCTTTCAACTACACTGGACATCTGCACCTCTATAAACTGTTCATGCTAGGGCTGAGAGGTGGGAAGGCTGTCACTATAGAGCTTTAGCCTACTTCCATTAATCCATGTGGGCAAGAGCTCCCCGTTCAGCTGGCTGAGCTGAACGGCACCTCCTTCTGTGACTCGTTGGATCTGGTATGGCCCCAGCCAATGCGTCTTAAACTTCCCTGGGAACTTGATGAATTTACTGTCATAAAGGAGCACCAGGTCTCCGATCTGGAAAGTCTTATTCTTAATATGCCTGTCATGCCAAGATTTTTCTCGGGCCTTCTGCACTTTCTGATGGAATTCGGCGATGAACCTGTCTTCTTCTAAGGCAAGCAGCTGTGCTAGCCTTGCTTCGACTGTGTCTGTATCAGTCATCTCGGTAATCTGAGCGATTCTTAAGCTGGGAAGAATATACTCCATAGGCATAACAGCCTCCTGTCCATATACTAAGCTGAAAGGTGTGTGTCCCGTAAGTTTCTTGCATGTGGTTCTGTATGCCCATAAGACAGCGTTAACTGGAAGGTCCCAATCATTCCTCTGGCTATTACAGATCTTAGTGAGAGCATTTTCTAAAATCTTATTGAAGGCCTCCACTGTACCATTAGCCTGCGGGTGGTAGGGAGTGCTCTTATGATGCTGGATCTGGAATTCTTCTGTTAATGCCTCAATAGTACTGTTCAAGAAATGTGTACCTTGGTCACTCATCAAAATTACTGGCATCCAAACCTACTGATAATGTTTTCAAAGAGGAACTGTGCAGCTGTAGCAGCATCACAATTTCTTACTGCCTGGGCCTCTGCCCATCTGGTGAGGTATTCTGTTCCAGTGATAATGTATCTCGCACCAGTGCGCTTCCCAGGTGGGTTGATTGGACCCACAAAATCAATAGCCCATTTATCGAATGCGCGCAGCGTGACCTGCGGTCGCAGCGGCATTTCATCGCGTCGTGAGGGTTTTCCTACCCTCTGGCAGATATCGCAGCATCTGCAGAAGTCCTTAGTGTCTTTATGCAGTGTAGGCCACCACAAGCCTGCGTCTAAGATTTTCTGCGCAGTCGGTTTTCCTGCGAAATGTCCTCCTGCGGTTCCTGAATGAGCCTCTTTGATAATAGTGTCTTTCTCATGTGGCATCACGCATCTGCGCAGAACTTCATCCGGACCTAACTTGTATAGGTATCCTGCAATGAGGGTGAAGTCTACTGCCTTAACAACCAACTGCTTCTTTTGCTGCTTAGTCAGGTCATCAGGTGCTACTCCTGTGGTGAGGAATTGAATAATGTCGCCATAGTACTCGTCTGAAATTTGTATGGAAAATAATGGCGCATCTGGCAGATTGTCTTCTAGGTTACTGGGCTCTTCCCCTGAGTCTAGCCGCGACAGATGATCCGGTCCTGCATTCAGTCTGCCTGGTTTCACAATGATTTCAAAATCATACTCCTGGAAGAGGAGTAACCATCTGCAGATTCTCCCCCCTAACACTGGTTTATTGACTAGGTACTTCAGTGTGGAATGATCAGTAAACATTTTAAACGGGGCGCCCAATAGATAGTGCCTGAACTTCTGCAACGCATATACCATAGCTAAGCCCTCCCTCTCCGTTGTGGTGTAGTTCTTTTCCGCTGTTGATAACTTTCTGCTGGAATATGTGATGGGATGGTCAAGATCCCCTTCTCCTGGTTGGGTCAGGACGACTCCTAATGCGATGCCGGATGCATCCACATGTACATGGAAAGGCTTAGTCCAGTCCGGAAATACTAGGATGGGTGCTGTAACCATCTTCTCCTTAAGTATGTCTAGGCTCTGCTGGCATTCCTCGTTCCATAGGAATTTTACATCCTTCTTGAGCAATTTCTCCATCGGCGATGTAATCTTTGCGTAGCCCTTGATGAACTTTCTGTAGTACCCGGTATGACCAAGTACCGTCCTCAGTTGCTTGACTGAATTAGGTGCTAGAAGGTTTACAATGATAGCAATCTTGGCGGGGTCTACCATCAAGCCTTGTCTGCAAACAATGTGACCCAACAAGATACCAAATGGTGCACAGAATATACACTTTTTCAAGTTTAGAGAGATCTGGTACTGCCTACATTTTTCTAACATCAGTCTTAGATCGCCTATGTGCTTATTGATTAACCCAAATACAGT
>LPNX010724018.1:122410-136111 GCA_001517045.1 Pseudotsuga menziesii
GGGTGGCTCGAACTGCAAGGTCCATAGCTGCGATCCTCTGCTCAGGAGGAGTCTGCTGCTCAAGTTGTTCAAGAAAATCTTGGATGTCTGTCAGACCATGATATGATGGAGTCTCAGCGATCTCGGCGCCAATCCATTGCAGTGATTTACTTATAAACGCACATCTGCGCGATGATACTTCGTAAATTCTGTTCTACCAGTTTTCTAGACCAACATCCGAATCCGATGCGCATGAGTTGTCGCATTGCCAGCTAATATGCCCTTCTGCAGTGGGATTGATATAGTCATTCTGGTTTGCTGTCATCTGGTAGAGACTCTCCATATTACGTGCCTCTTCTTCTGCTCGGATAGGTTCGATATATCTAGGTCCTTGGTAAGGGTCCAGCGGTGCGATGACCCGGATCTGCGCATCCTCAAAGGTCATTTGTCTTTTCTTTAGGTCAATGACAGCTTTGCTGCCAATTGCCCAATCAATACTCAGTAGTGCTGGGTATGGTCGACTGTCACCAATGATTTCTATAACCTCGAAGTCCACAAAAGTACAGACTCCGTCAATGTCAACTGGCACCTGCGATAGTCGACCCAATGGTGATACTCGCTGCTGATTAGCTAATCTCAGGTGGATAGGTGATAGGGATAACTAAGGACTACCCATCTGTTCCCATGTCTGCTTGGTTAGAACGTTCACCTCTGATCCCGGGTCTAAGACAACCTCATCCATTTCAAACTCACCGATCTGGGCTGTGAATTTCATTTCTCTTCCTATCCTTGCATGTCTTGTAATATTATGGACAGCGCGGTGTGCACTGTCCGAGAGAGAGGGTTGCTGACACTGATCTATCATACGTTGTAGCTCACCAATAGCTTTATCATTTCGCAGGAGTTTCAAGCAGCTGCACAGGAAGGCTTGTATACTTCCTGTTGATTCGTCCTCATCACATCTTCCGGATGTGGTAGCCTGTTGTGCCTGCTCAGGGCTATCGCTACAAGGTACTTGCTGCGGTACGCCCCTAGACGGCGGTACCTGTGGTCCTGTCAGTGTAGGTTCATCAAAGGAAGCTTTAGCTTCATGAAAGGTCTCCTTATTCTTCTGTAGGTTGAGTGCATTTGCTTTAGTAGGAGCTCTGTGCACCCACCCCTGACTCGTGTTCTGTCCGGTCTCCTTCAATGTGCCACTGGTGGAAGCACCGCTCCGAGTCACAATGTTAACTGCTGGTTTTGGTTCCTTAGGTTCAGCGGCAATGAGCTGGATGTTCTGGTGTGCGGCTGGTTTAGGATCTCTGATCTTAGCTATCAAGATGGGACACTCTTCTATGGTATGATCATAATATTTGCAGTAATTACAAGTAGTAGTGGCGTTTTGGCAGTCCCTAGCATAGTGTCCGACAGTTACACAATTATAACAAGTGACTGGTCCACGACCTTGACCAAAACCTCCTCCTCGTGCGAAGCCTCCTCCACGGCCTCGTCCTCTGAATCCTCCTCCATGGCCTCCATACGTCTGAGCCGGTTGTGGTCCTGTTGCTGGATCCTGTGTGTCTGCTTGGACTCTGTACACATCCTGTGTTCTTTCTGACAGGAGATCGTAAGCTCGGCAATCTTGTGGATCATGCCCGACGGATTTACAGAAGATACAATAGAGATTTTTAGGTGTCTGTACATACTTTTGAAGCAAAGGGCATTGCTGAGGTGGATGTCCTTGTGTTCTACATATTTCACACCATGGCCCTTGTGTTCGTGGTAAGGGGTTAGGAGCCCCTGATGCTAAGTATTCTGCGAAGACTGGACAGTTATCTTTACTGTGGCCGTGTGCTCTACACTTTATGCACCATATGTCTTGCATAACCTCTTTCCCTTTTTTAAGTTCGTGTATCTGTAATGTGAGGTTGGCCAACTGGGTCTGTAGAGTTGTCATTCCTATACTGGTTTCTACTAAAGGTGAAGCTTCTAGTTTCATTGCCATCTCCAACGCTTCATCTTGAGTAGTAAGTTTCTGTTGCATTAGTGGCATTCTGATATGAGGGAGCAGTGCTGCAATAAACCATTCTTTATGCTGCTCCGGCGCAAACTCAAAACTGACTTGGTCTATAAGAGCTTTGAATTTCTGGTCAAAGTCCCATACTGACTCTGACGGTAGCTGTTTAATATCCTTAAGCTCTGTGATGCACTGAGACTCAGACTTAGGTTTCTTAAACTCTTTAATCATGGAGTTCTTGACCTGGGCTAGCGTCTTGGGTAATGTAGTATACTTTATGTACCATGTCAAGGCTCTGTCTCTGAGTGTGGTAACCAACTGTACAAGTTTAAGGTTATCATCGTTGATTGTTTTAATGGTCCACATAGCTTCGCATAGGAACCAATGTTGTTCCGGGTCTTTTGCTCCTGTACCTTTAAGATAGGTAGCTTCATGTCGTCTCCCATTCTATTTCTCTGTGGTGGGTTCTGACTGACTGGAGTACTACCACTCAGCGGTGTTCGTGAAGGTGTTGTAACGGGAGTAGGTACTGACTGTGAACTACTAGATGGAGTACATACGGGATTATTCTGAGTCCCTGTCTGCTTCTGTGGAGTATAGGGGTGGTAAGGGATACCCCCCTCTGGTTCTTCTGTGGTAATAGGGCTCTGTTGTCTGATGTTGTGTGAACTGTCTTCAAATATGGGAGATCTAAAATCTACTTTATACTTATTTCCACTACGTGTTCGTCCAATGTCATCAAAATCACTTTCAAATTCTTGTGACATTACTAGCTTTACTTATTCATCTGAGACTAGATCCATTGTTCCTTTTTCATATAGCAGCATCTTAAGGGACAAGTTTAGAGATCTTAGGTACTTACCACGATATCCTCTGAAGAAGTATCGTTCGGCTGCGCTGAAGCTCTTTCTCTGGTCAACTGCAAACTCTGTAACGTAGCCTTCTAGCACACTGGTAAGCCAGAAGTCCACTGCTCTCGTAATCGGATTGTCAAGGTTCTGAACATTCTGAATCAGCTCCGGTGTCCAGACGATGTTTCTTTTCTTCTTGAATGTGTTCCTATCTGTCAACTTGGATAACCAGTCGAAAAGCTCGTTTCCGTAGGTTACAAAAAATATAGCGTGTATGTCTGAAGCGATATGCTTCTCTAGCCAGGCCTCTGTGCTTAGTCTCGGACTCCTATTCTCTTTCTTGGCGAACTCCCTTAAGTCAGAATCCAGCCACTGGTGAAACTCTTCTCTCGTAGGATGCCAACAGAACATTGACTCCCAGTCGTTCAAACCGGCAACGGAACCATTTGTTGATTGCATGGGCAGACCCGGGTTTACTGTAATTAATCAACAACAACCCAACTCACTGGCCCTTTCGGCAACAGAACGCAAAGCGATCTGAAGTCTCACCCGAAGTGAATCTAATGGGTTGGCCAAGACTCAAGTGTCTTGGACCAGGTTCTGAGCATCCTACTTCTTCTTTCTACTCCTGCGCGCCACTAGATCAATCTGCTCTGCGCATCGCACATTCCCTTCTACTCGCAGCGCTTCTACCCGTGTGATACTTGCCCTGCGCAAGTCGCACGATTTCCTCTCACGTCGCACAACTTCCACTTACTCACAATACCTCCAACATTATCGCATCTCTGCGCACCGCGGAACACCCAACCTCTCCCCAACGCTAAGCCCTCAGCTCGCAGTATCGCGCACCGCAGCTAGCCTGCCGGTGCGATATCGCCTCTCTGCGATATCCTACCGCTCCAACTTTGTGCTCTTAGCGTTGACTGTGACGATGTGCGAAACTCTCCTTCTCAGAAGTTATATTGTGATTAAGTGGTCATTTAGAGACAGACGTAAAGGAGTCTTTTAAACAGCCTGCTGAAGTACTTCAACTTACCTCTATCTTCTTGTATTATCCTGAGCTGAACAATACATACATTCACTTACTGCAACTAACAGTACATGCATAATAACCGGTAACGATAAGCAAATACAATCACATTCATACAACACATAACACACAGGTTTAACGTGGTTCACCCCCAGGATGGGAGTTACGTCCACCAAACTGTGCTTCTATTATATATCTTGAGGGAAGTTAGCACAGTCTGTTGCACTGCCTATGCAGCGCGAGATCTCTTCTAGATCTCTTGCCTATCTCTATCTCTATGTTGCCTTTCTTTCAATATATCCTTCCCTCTCTGCTCTCTCTGCGGATGGTTACATACAGACTCAAATGACTCACAGACAAGCTAGGTGTCTGGATCGTTACAACGCAGTCTGTCTGACTGATTCCTGAGTCTACAAAATTCAACTGACCTACTAACTAACTGACTGATTAGCTAACCCCTTACAATACAAAAATACAAGCTTTTATAGGCGGCCCGAAGGTCTCGCCATTACAACACTGTGGGCCTGTCCCAACAGTAAACCCAAACCCTAAATAGTGACAGTCGGTCCTCTCTATCCTTGAGGTAGCCGCTTCCTGTCACACCACAGCTCTCTGCAGTCTTCCATGCTTCCCGGTACTGACCATGGGTACTATGCACCGCTTCTCGTTCTGTCCTTTGCCTTCAATGCTTGAGCCTCGTTGCTCCTTCTTCTTTATGAGGGTCGCTGAGCCCTCCTGTCTTCCACCGCTGCCTTCAATGCAGTGGTTGAGCTTTCTTCTCTCGGCCGCTCGGGTACCGTTGCCTTCTTTGACTTTTCTATCCCAAAAGTCCTGGTTTCCGGCTCTGCTCTCCAGCTGGAAACGTGCTACGTCATCGTAGCTCTGCCCTGTCTTCTTTTCCGCCAAAACTTTATCTCTCCGCCAAAACTAGCAGCTTCTTCTGTAGCTGCGGGACCCTGCTCCAACAATACTACTCTACTTCAACTAGACTATTTTCACACTTAATGTTCTACTACAATTGCATATCTTCAGCGTAATCACATCTGATCATTTGTTGCTCATTTAGAATTGCACACTAGCATTTGCACACAAAAATTCCCATCTTCTAAACCCTAGAATTTCCATCTTCATTCTTTTCAGATCTCCATACTTGGATGGATTCCTAGTTAGAAGAATCACCTCCTTTATTTATATAAGTGTTGGATAGATTCAGTCAATTCAAAACTTTATTTTGCATAGTCGACTAAGATTAACGTGATATTTGTAAGATGACATATTTCAATGACAACTTTGTGGGGCAAAACAACATTTTGATGTCAATGACAACTTTATTCTAACAATCTCCCCCTTTGTCATTGATGTCAATACCTCACAAAAATGAGCTCCCCCTGAAAATGAGCTCCTATATCAAAGACTTGTACTCCCTTTGTTATCACTCAGAATATCCCCCCGATTGTGAAAGGATAATCCCAAGGTAACCACAAAACCAATCTTTAGGAGGAAAGCTGGCTTATTTCCTTCCAGAGAGGGATCTCTCAATAGATAAACTCAAAGGCCATATATTTTTTGAAAGAATTTTTTTTAGTAGTAACAATGGCTGAAACTGGTGGTTAATGGGCATGGAGTCAAATATGAAAAACAAGTAATAACAATGCTTTGCAATGGATTTCTTAACAGAGGCAGGGTAGCTACTCTTTTATAGTCAAAATGTTGGTTGTCTGGTAATAAGGAAGAGTAATAAACAATCCATCAATATGGGCATCTACAGATTAATCCAATATTAACTTCATTGGAAAAAAGGTTTGTGAATGCTTGAAAGTAAAGGATCAAGCATAAAATTATGAATTCTAATCCAATATACACTCATTTAAGCATGAAAAGATAACAAAATGGAAAGATACATAAGAAACACATTCACATGAAGGAAACAGAGTACAAACTGTAAAATAAATAACACAAGGATCTCTGTTGGAAAACCTGCTTGGCTCTAAAATATTTATTAATCTTTGAAGCTCTCTTACAAAAATAAGTTCTTGCTCACGGGTTCCAACCCTCAATACCTTAAAAATCTTATACATCAAAGCTCCTTGAGACGCTAACTACCTACATACTAAAAATAGGCATGTGTAACTGCCTTATTACGTTTGTCAATTAATCTTAACAAATTATTCCTATCTTATAGGACACAAATATAATCTATATACCAAAAATAGAATTAAGTAGCAATAAATATGGAAAGGATTCCAAGTAATTCAAGTTGTTAATTGTGCTCTTGAAGTCCTAAAAATGCTCCAAAAATGTTGCTTTAGATGCTCTGCTACCATTCTGGTTGTTATTTTGAATCCATCAAGTTGATGTTGTGCCATGAATAGAGATATGATTGCTACATCTGTCATGAACTTATGACACATTGTATGTTGGAGCTGCTGGAATTAAAATTGTTTGCTTAAAATACGACAAGAAATCTTGATATTGTATCCCCTAAGTGCTTTGCTCAAGGATTGATGATTCACTGCCCTAATTTGGTACAAAACATGTTTAAATTCCAACTTTGGAAAAATCTCATCAAATTGTTGTAAAAATTTTCCACATTTTGGTTTTATGAATTTCATAAATGGAACTCCAAAACAAATTCCAAAACCATCCATCGTTTGAGAAGTCCATGCCTTGTTTTGTTTCCTTAATTTTGAATCTTGAATCTAATTAATTGTGAATTTTATAAAATGAAATTTAAAAACAATTTACCCAAAATAATGAAAATTCATAAACATTTTTTCATTTCTATGTAGAATCCACTCGTTTTTCCTTCATCTTGAACTTTGAATTTAATGGTTTATGAATTTCATAAAATGAAATTCCAAAAACAAATTCTCCAAATAAATGAAAATTGGTAAACAAATTTCGTTTCCCTTTGGATTTGAAACAAGTACATCTGGGAGGGAAGTTTATAACATAAGGTTTGTTATGATGTCTTTCAAGGTTTGTGCCAAACCATATCACTTTGGATTTAAATATTAATATAAATATATAAAACATTTATATTAATAATAAACCTTTTTCATGTTTTAATAAATGCTTGGGTAATCTTGTAGGTTCCACTATTATTTTGTCCCTTGGCCAAATTTAGGAGCTCTACCAATTCGCTAATTTGCTCAGCTAAATATAGAAAATTTCTCCATTAGCTCTTGGTCATAGCCTTAGGTCCCATTATAAACCTTGATCCTTTGCTCTCCGCTACTTGCTCATCCTTTGATTTTCAACTTAGTGTGCAGCTTCTTCGGGCGGATCACTTAACAACCGTTGATCTCATCCATCTGTTATACCAATTGTTGATCAAGGGTGGTCTTTAATAGTTCCGTTGATCCTCAATTTGTTACTGGTCGTGCATGTTCTCTCAGCGGACCCCATCTCCACCATTGATCTTGTCCATCCTTCATCTTCACCGTCGATTAAGGCTACACTTTAAACTATCCTCCCATTCCAAATCCCCACAACGGATTCCATATCCACCGTTGATCTCATATGCCTTTTTCCTCCACCATAGATCTAAATGGACCGTTAAACCTTTCCGTTGATCACCAACTTTACGTTTTCCTTGCAACTTTAAACAACAAATCCACTACTTGTTGTAGATCTTCCAGCTCGAAAATATGGACCGTCGAAACTTGTTGTTGCATACCACAAGCATTTTTTCTTTACTTTTAGCCACCTTCAAACTTTAGCATATGGTTTTGTGGGTAAATAAAAACGTTGGTCTCTGATTTAATCACCCATTTTATAACTCTTTCGTCATGTTACCAAAATTTTCACATATAAGATCCATATTTCTCCTTAAGCCCCTTCTTTTAACCTGTTAACCAAAATAGTGCTAACATCCCCTATTTTTCAAATCTTTGCAGTTCTCTCCCCCTTTGACGTTAATGGAAGGGGATGTATGCAATATCATGTATCAAGGAATAAGGCTAGCCGCTAGCACTTATGGTTGTACTATTTCTACAAAATTTTGTGGAGTTTCGTGTGTAGTTGCAACTTTCTCCTTCTTTAACCAAGACCGCAAGTTCCACTTGCACATAGGGGGATGTCTTGAAATTTTATGTACATTCTTTTTTATTTCCTTGACTTCTCCTTCTATTTGGGTAAAGTGTCTGTGATCTGAATGGATTCTTCTTGTAATGGTTCAATACCATTAGCTATCTTTTGTAGTTCATCCTGGATCATGCTTACTTCTAGTTGTTGTTTCCTATATTCTCCCATTTTTCTCATCTTTTCTGTAGCTGGTAGACTAGTGAGGTTGTTGTGAATCTTTTTTTTTATTCTTGTGCAACTTGTAGTCTTTGATCTATTTCCTTCAGTTGCTTGTCTGCAACCAACCTTCCCCACATTTGGTCACTTTCTTCATGTAATCTTTCACACTATAGTTACAGAGTCTTAATATTGCCAATTGTAATATTCATCCTTTCTTGTTTGGTTTCACTCTCTACTCTAACCTCTAGAGGTGTTCCCGATTGTTGCTTTATTGAGAGTTCCTTAGTTTTGGCATACAGGACTTGAATTGCCTCACCTATCTTGAACACATTTTCTTCTAAAGGAGTATCCTTGTCTGTTTGGACTTATGGAAGAGCACTGCATATTTCTTCTATTGGATTTTGTAGTTTTGAGTTTTTCTGTTCTATTTTTTCTACTGTCACGTCCCCACCCCTCATCCCAACGATGGAGAGGATGCGACCAACACACTACTGCTATCAAACGGGAAATATTACCATATGAACATAAAAATACTAATTGCATTGAACAAAAAAACATAAACAGAAGTATAAAACATGCAATATACAACGGAAGAAAAAACATTCAAGCATTCATCATGTTCATATTAATTCATAAAACAATAGTTTGCAGAGATTAAGCACAAGAATACTTATCTTGAAATGAAGTTGGTCCACAACTAGATACGTTGCTGAAACATTCCACCCAACCGTAAGCTAGTGTGCTTATCAATCTCTCAGCATCACTGCCAACCCTGAGCTGTGCATGATTCCACAAGGCACTAGGGAACAACAGGCTCACTCATAGCCAAAACCATACATCCATAGTTAAGCCAACACATTGTTGGGTTTCACAAACTGTCCAACTAAGCCAATAAGGAAATTGGGTTTCATAGGCTACTGAGGCAACAACCCAACAACATAGGGTTTCCTTGGAATTCCTTAGCCAAGCCACACTTTGCATCAAACACACAGTCAACCAATTAATCAAACACAACTACACACAACTATTGGGTATGAACATAATGTTTCTGGGCAACCAAAACGAAATCGCCGAGGTGAAAACAACCCTGCATGAACAATACGATTCCATAAAATGTTCAATGGTTCCACTGAGGAAAAATGACCTCTACACACCCTCATATTGTAGATCTGAATTCAAGAAAACGTCCATGGCACCACAGGAGCAAAAACGACCTCCCAAACCCATAGATCTTGAATCTCCTCAAGTCATTCACACATCAACAACAAAATGGATTTCCCAGCTTGGGGAAAGTGAGGAAAATGCATAAAACATGAGGGAATCTCCCAGCTTGCTCACAGTGGCAAAACGACCACCCCAAACCCCAAATTTGTGGCCCATTCCTTCCCATTCTCCCAACAACACAAAAAACAAATTCTGAGCATGGGAAAATGAAGAAAATGGCCCAAATCGTGAGGTAGACAAAAACGCCCCCCAACAAACACTGAAACGTGAATCTCTCCTGCATAGACACTCAACATCACAAAAACGACTTCCCTAACCATGGAGAAACATGGGAAAAATGCAAAATCGTGAAGGGGAGAGCTCAGCCCCCTTCTTGCTGCGTGAGAGAGCCCACATGAGTGAGGATGGGTGAGGAAATGAAAGGCATGGGTGCATAATGGCTTGCGAATGCCTTCCCAAGATTTTACTTGCCCCATAAGTCAAAATCACACTTTCCAAAAATGGGTGGCTTCCCAAATTCGAATTTGACCTCCATACCTTTCCCATCCCAAGGCAATAACTTCTTATCTTCAACACATTTTCTTCTAAAGGAGTATCCTTGTCTGTTTGGACTTATGGAAGCACACTGCATATTTTTTCTACTGGCTTTTGTAGTTTCGAGTTTTTATGTTCTATTTTTTCCACCTCCTGTTTTAGTTGATTACTTTATGTGGCTACTTCCTCTAATTTCTTTATTAACTATGATGTCTTTTGGACAATCTTTTTTTTTTTTCATCCTTAAAAATTCCTCCTATATAAATTCCTTTTCATCTTGGATATTGGACTAGTAAGTTGTAACAACCTCATGTCTCCATCTAATTTCCTGCGCAATGGACATATGCAACGTATGTAGTTCAACCATAGGTAGGTGCACTAAGATAATTTCGACATGGCTCACTAACCCTTGCATTTATTGAGTGGGAAGCACTAGGGCTATAGTTGAAATTTTCATTCTTCGATGTAACTCTTTTGCTACCTTCATATGCATGACAGCATGTGTCTATGTACTGCATAGATGTGTATCTGAATGTGTTTCCACACCATTCTTTCCTTCTCCCCCTTTCATCATCAATATCATCTACTCCATTGTCGCAAAATTTCTTCAATTTTCAACAGGATTTCATCTTGTTGAGTTGCGAGGTCTTCAATTTCTTCGTTTGTAGCCACATTCTCCATTGCTTCATCAGTGACATTTTTTACTTCCTAGCCAATTTGATCAATATCATTTGTCGTCAAAGCCTGAGTAATAATGGGTTTGGACATTTTTCTTTTCTTCTTTAATGACTCTTTAGATTGAATCTTCTTTATCCTCTTCTTGAACGACATCAATTGTTGTGAAATTTCGGTGGGAATTTCTGCAACTTCAATTTCCTTTTCTTTGGATGATGGAATGTCAAGGTGTTCGTTTGTATCCTATTATTCTTATGTTAATGTAACTCTCCACATGGATCCCAATAATTTAAAATTTACAAAATATCATCCTCAGAACAAATGAACATGGTAGCTAACCATTCAATCTTAGGATCCCTTCTGGTTTGCATGTAGGTATTATGCATCCCTATCTTGAAGCATGCAATTCCCTTGTTTGCTTCAATTATGTGTGGTTGAATGCATGATGTATTTTTTAAAATAACCCTAATTTCTTCATTGTATAGGAATAAATGATTGTTATTGTCTACTTTTCTATGTTGATTCTTAGAAACCCACAAGTTTACATACCTGGTTGCTAAGAACAACTTCCAATTTCTATCAAAGAATTGACTATTTTTTGGTTCCTTCCAACCTACCAATGCAATACATATTAACAACCATGTGTATTTAAAGGGTGTAACTTTTTCTTGTGTTTCCTTGCAGTCATCCAAAAAAATCGTTCAATAGGAACATTGATCGGTTCGTCTGCACTCCTGTGAGGACCCTGCAGCAAATAATTAATCAAAATACACGATATAGCAGCAGAACTCAAAATCACTTTTATATTAATCGCAGGCCACTTCGAGGGGGCAACCTCCTTTGAGCAAGCTCAATACAAAATAACTTCTCGGTGCCTTCCTTGGCCTCAACACACACTTATATACTAAAAATAGGCGCCAATACTATGGGTCAAAACCATGGGCCAATATAAACTATGGATCAACAAATACTACAGGCGGCTTACAAAGCATATGCGCCCAACAACAATAACACAAACTATGGATCAAAAATTACTATGGGACGACTTACAAAGCATATGCGTCCAACAACAATATACTAACACAGTAAAGAGAAGGATTGACATGGGTTCCTAACATCCCCTCCCCCTTAGAAAAAGCTTTGTCCTCAAAGCTTTAGATGTGGAAAGTGTCGTTGAATCTGAAGGAGTGGTTCCCACGTAGCATCCTCGGGCTACATTCCGTGCCATTGAATTAAGACCTCTGTGATAGAGCGAGAGCGAAGCTGACGAGTGCACTTATTGAGGACAACCTCCGGTTCCAAAAAGATGGATCCTTCATTAGCCAGTTCTAGTAAAATAGTTTGGCCTTTGATGTTGGTGCCAAGAAATTTCTGCAGACAAGAGACATGAAATACTGAATGAATGCGGGAAGAAGGCAGAAGTTCCAATTGATAAGCAACAGACCCAATCTTCTGAAGAATCCTATATGGCCCATAGAACTTTGGAGCGAGCTTATGACGCTCGTTGAGTTTTAGTGAGGATTGCTTGTAAGGCTGGAGACGAAGAAAAATCATATCACTAGCTTCAAAAGTGCACTCAGAACGGTGCTGATCAGCTTGTTGCTTCATGCGATTTCTTGCCATGTGAATATTTTCGCACAAAATGCGAAGAACCTCATCGCGGTTTCGAAGGACCGAGTCAACTGCCTAAACTGGAGAACTGCTGGGGGTGTACGGAAGAAGAACTGGCGGTGCCTGACCATAAACTGCTTCATATGGAGTCATTTTAGAGGCAGTGTGGTAAGAGGTATTGTACCACCATTCAGCGAGAGGGAGCCACTTTGCCCACTGATGTTGTTGCTCAGAGGAGAAGCAACGAAGATAAGTTTCCAAGCATTTATTGATAATTTCAGTCTGGCCATCCATTTGGGGGTGATAACCTGAACTCATCTTCAGTTTGGTGCCAGTGTGGTGAAAGAGTTCTGTCCAAAAATGACTGGTGAAAGTCGCACGATCTGAGACAATGGAAGAAGGCATTCCATGTAGACGAAAGATCTGGTCCAGGAAAATTTGAGCAACGGAGGAGGCTGTATAGGGATGGCTGAGAGCACAAAAATGACTATATTTGGAGAGGCGATCAACCACAACCAAAATCACAGTCTTCCCTCCATATTTAGGGATCCCTTCAATGAAATCCATAGAAATATCTATCCATATCCGAGTAGGTATGGGAAAGGGTTCGAGCAATCCCGGAAGGGGTGTTGTTTCACCCTTATTGCGCTGGTAGGTATCACATTCAGCCACCATCTATTGAATTGTCCTTTTCATGCCCTGACAAAAGAAGTTGCGCTGTGCCCGTTCATACGTTTTGAGAAAACTAGAGTGCCCAGCTGACGGAGAAGCATGGAGTTCATAGAAGATAGATTGTTGAAGAGCTGTGTTCTGGGGAAGCACCAGACGACCCTTGTATCTCAGTGAAGCACCATCCCAAGAGTAATGTGGGACAGTAGAAGGGTTGTTGTCCAAGCGTTGGATGATTTGAGATAATGAAGAGTCATTGACATAACCCTGTTGAACCGATTGCAACCAATTTGGAACAAGCATAGAAATCACGGAAAGAGAACCTTGGTCATCAAATGTGCGAGAAACGGCATCCGCCACAATATCGTCCTTACCCTTCTTATAAGTGATCTCATAGTCATAACCCATGAGTTTGCTAACCCATTTCTGTTGTGCTGGGGAGGATACACATTGTTCTAGGAAATATTTCAGACTCTGGTGATCAGTCTTGATGCAGAAATGATTCCCTAAGAGGTAGGGTCACCACTTTTGTACTGCATGCAAAATAGCCATCATTTCCTTCTCATATGTAGAGGCAGCTAAATTCTTACCGGAAAGGGCTTTGCTGGTGAACGCAATGGGGTGTTCATCTTGAAGGAGAACAACACCAAGTCCATTGCCGCAAGCATCACTCTCAATAGTGAAGGGCTTGGAAAAATCGGGCATAGCTAGAACAGGTGTAGTACACATAGCTTGTTTCAGCTTGTCAAATGCACACTCAGTAACTTGTGTCCATGTAAAAGCATCATTTTTCAACAGAGCAGTTAATGGAGCTGCAATCTTCCCATAATCCTTGACAAACTTGCGGTAGTAGCCAGTCAACCCCAAAAAACCACGAAGGCTCTTGA
>LPNX010724018.1:136291-157523 GCA_001517045.1 Pseudotsuga menziesii
TAATGCAGAGGCGCCATGACCCATCTTTTTTGTGGACAAGAAGAACTGGTGAAGAAAAGGAACTTGTGCTTGGGCAAATAATACCTTGCTTCAGTAAGTCCCTAACGAGGAGTTCAATCTCTGTTTTTTGGTGAAATGGGTAGCGATAGGGCCTGATGTTGGGAGGAATGCTTCCAGGAAGGAGATGAATACGATGGTCCTCTGGTCGTGAAGGTGGAAGTCCCACTGGTTTAGCAAAAACACCTGTATATCGATCCAGAATTTGTTGGAGATCCAAAGGAGTAGTGGGGGCCGCTGATGGTTGCATTTGAATGGAATGGAGCTGAGCGATGACACCATGGGAACTCTTCTTAAGGAGTTTTTCCATGCGATGTGAACTGATGATGCTGAGAGACCCTGGTTGTAATCCTTTCAATGTGTGTTTGTGTCCATCGGGGGAGAACTGCATCCAAAGTTCAGCAAAATCCCATAATATGGGGCCAAGTGTGCGCAGCCATTGAGGGCCCAAAACCACATCACATCCGCCTAAGGTCAAGGCAAACATGTCAGAGCGGAGGTTATAATCTCCCATAGAGATACGCACATTACGACACTTCCCTTTGCAAGGTAAGGTGCGCCCATTGGCAACCATGACTTCAAAGTTGGAGCAAGGATGGATAAAACAATCAGCTTGTTTGGCGATCCGAGGGTCAATGAAATTATGAGTGCTGCCATAATCAATGAGTATTGTAAGAGGAAGCTTCTTGAAGTAGCCGCGTACTCGCATTGTTTGGGGGGCAGTGACTCCAGCTAAAGCATGGAGGGATATCTTGGGCTAGTCTTCCTAAGATGGAGGGCCAGTAGGTGGCTCCTGAATGTCAACCGGGGCATCCATTGTATCGGGAACTTCTTCACCAATTTTAGAGGCAGGTGGAGAATCCACATCCAAGAGATAGAGCTTTTGTTGAACACATCGATGTCCCTGAGTGAATTTCTCATCACAATTATAACAAAGCCCTTTTTCTCTGCGTGCCTGCATCTTTGTTTCAGACAAATGCTTGATTGGAGGTGAGCGAGGAGCTGGCGGAATGGGAGGTCGTTGAGAACCCATATTTCGGAAGGGAACAAAAGAGGATTTGGAGCGATGTTGGGCTGCCATCTTGTCTTCTTCCAACTTAGCCAACCCCAGGGCTTCCATCATTGTGTTGGGACTGAACATTTTGACCTCAGAGCGAATTGCATCCTTTAGACCACTGATAAAACAACTCCGGTAGAAGTCATCAGGTAATCCTTCAGTGTGATTAGCTAGTTTCTCAAATTCAGTTTGATACTCTTTCACAGTGCCAATTTGGCGAAGTTTAGTGAGAACTCCTGTGAAGTCATCAAAAGCACTAGGACCAAATCGTTGCAAAAGGAGCTGACAAAAATCAGGCCATTTTGGCTCTTCATGAGCCTTGATGTACCAACGATACCATTGAAGAGCTTCCTGTTCCAAATGAAAGGAGGCAAGTGGAACTTTGTTGACATCAAAAGTATTATGAAGACTGAAATACTGTTCTGCACGATAGATCCATCTAGACGGATCAGTACCATTGAAGCAAGGAAAATCTAGCTTCGGACCGCGAAAATTGCTGGAAGAAGAGAACCCATTGTCTGATGAAGACTCGTACTGTCGTTTGGTGTTCATAGCTGAATGCTCAAGATGGAGACCGAGAAATTTTTCATCCAGTTCCTGGAGTTTGGCTTGAATGGCTGCAAGTGCTTCCTCCATGGTTTTTGCTCCTGTGCGGGTGACAACCATAACCAGGAGTTTTTTTTGGGGGGGAAGTGGGTAGAAAAACAAAAACAGAAACTGTTTCAGTAGAGGAAAATATGGATTTGGGAAAAAATCGGAAGGTAATTTGGGTTTGAGTAAGTTTTGGACACTGTTGAAAGGACAAGGAAGCAAAAAATGGGGATTTTAGGAGCGGGGTGAAAGAATGAGAAAATTTGGTAGAGAGGGACAAAGAAGCAGAATGAGGAAAGGAATACGGTGGCAAAATTTGAAGGCGTTTGGGTGAAAATCGAAGGAGTTATGGCAAACCCTAAAAATAGACAAATGTGGGATTTCGGGTCTTGGGAAGTGGAATTTGGGATAGGGTCTTCAGGAATGAAATATGCAGAATGGAATTGCAGAGGTGTCAATGAATTTTCAGGGAAAACAGAGTTGAAACCAAGGAGATATGGCCGAAAAACGGCGCGAAAGTGATCTGAAACAGTGGAATCTGCAATGGCGCGGAAGTGATCGGCAACAAAAGGATCTGTAACGACGCGGAACTGACCGACAACAGTTCTGGACAAAGGAAAACTGTGATTGTGCAACTGAAAATAGATATGGACCCCAGGTATGTGCAGCTTCCTATCGATTCAAGGGAATCACTCGGTCACCAATGCTGTCTGATGGCTTGCGTATTGGGGCAGTACCCCTCACTCCACGGCTCGGGTAAAACTGATAACCTCTTGGCCACAAATGACATCTCTTGGTCTACCTCACGGGTGGGAACTAGTCAATCAGGTAGGGGTCGTTGCCCTTTTCGCTGGCAGGTCCTCTCAATGGGCCAGCTACTTCGGGGTTCCTGTGGTACTCCTCACAATGAGTTTTAGGGCTTATTCCCAAGTACTTCCCACAGTTAAGCGGATAGGGATTATTCCCAGATCCGAACCTGCAACATAAGCGGAAAAAAATTTGGGCAGAAATTTCACCCAACGAGCCCAAGAAAGTGCTCTGATACCAGATGTGAGGACCCCGCAGCAAATAATTAATCAAAATACACGATATAGCAGCAGAACTCAAAATCACTTTTATATTAATCGCAGGCCACTTCGAGGGGGCAACCTCCTTTGAGCAAGCTCAATACAAAATAACTTCCCGGTGCCTTCCTTGGCCTCAACACACACTTATATACTAAAAATAGGCGCCAATACTATGGGTCAAAACCATGGGCCAATATAAACTATGGATCAACAAATACTACAGGCGGCTTACAAAGCATATGCGCCCAACAACAATAACACAAACTATGGATCAACAATTACTATGGGACGACTTACAAAGCATATGCGTCCAACAACAATACACTAACACGGTAAAGAGAAGGATTGACATGGGTTCCTAACAACTCCCTCCATAGATTGTGTTGCGGCTGTAGAGATTGTTGTTGAGACTTGATCCTGGAAACTCTTTCAGAATAACTTGTTTGCAAACATTTGGACTGAAAATATCATGTATTTGTCATTTATCTGCACAACTGAAAACCCTTTGCTTGCCCTTTGGGTTCCATAATTTTTTGTCATCTTCTTTCCAAGGGATTTCTCTTGTTTTCTATCCAAAAGGAGACGAACATCCTCTCCTATGATAGGCAGTCTGGTGATTGATTAAATCAACATGGAATCTATGGATATGGTCCTTTTCATCCATAATAACCCACCATGTACTCATGATAACAACATTTTTATGCATTATTTCACTTGCAGGGACCTTCCAAAATGAGGGATTTCCAACAAGTTTAGTATCCCTAATTTCATTAAGCCATTTTCCCATGTGTGAAGTTACAATACAATTGATGTCTTAAGATCTAAACTAACCCTTTTCTCCAAGTAGTTGTTATCAACCAGCTTTAGAACTTTTTCTTCATTGGTAATGCCATGATCTGCACACTGGAATTTGTGTAATTGGTCGTGCATATTTTCTTCAACAATTACTCCTTCTAGAGCCATTTGTGTTGGTATATTTGTATCTTCTAGATTAGGTAAGGTGACTAAATACCTATTTCATTAAATTTGGACATATTCTAGTCTAAATAACTTTGAAGACAAGTAAAAAAAAACCTTTCTAAATCCCAAAATCAAGGTTTATAAAGTGTGAAATATGGTTCCAAAAGTGCCAATTCTAGGTTCCAAAAGTGTACTTTTGCATTTGGCATTGCCACTTTTCAAATTGGATTTTTCACTTTTCCAATATGATACATATGATAATAGAACTTTTAGAACTTATTTTTACACTTTTGAAAGGCCGATTTTGACACTTTCAATGATTAAGTTTATGATTTTGAAAACCGATTTTGGCATTCTCAAGTTTTAATTTTTCACTTTTGAAACCCAAGCTCAACGCTTTACAAGTATTGTAATCATAGAGATGAATATACACAAACATATTGAGTTTGTTTATGACAAACAAAGTTAAACTGTATTATTTAACAAACTAGTTCCATACCTTTTACAATTGAAATCACATCGCTCACACCATTTTGGTGTAGCAGGCAATGGCATTAGCGATCTAACAAGAATGTGTCATTGACATCATGGAAAGTATAGCTATTTTTTTATAACACAACTCACATCCTTGTTACAACCATGTTTTCTTTCAATCATTATACAATTAAAGTATTTATAGCATTGTAACCATGGTTCAAAAAGTCCCAACTATTTTTTAACAACTTGAAAAATACACAAGGATTCTCATTACTTTCATATCCCTCTGTGATTATCTAAGAATAATCATATTGTGGTAATATAACTTTAACGGTTTGAAAAAAAAATAAGAATTCCCATTACTTTGATAACCATATGTGGCTATCTGAGAATAATCATATTGTGTTAATATAACTTTTTGTTGAGATTTTAATGGTTATACAAGAACTTTAGACACTTAGCATCATAATATCATAAGAAAATGCAATAGGATCACGAAAATAAATACAAGCACAACAAGACAAAAGAACACAAATATTTATCCTGGGAATCCCTCTTGGGAAACAAAACCCAACAAAACTTCCTCAATATAGAACTCGACCAAGTATAGTGAACAACCCCAAGAATAAGACCAACAACTTCCTCTCTGTAGCGAACCTCCTCACTGTCTCTCTTGCACACTTACTTGTGTGAGAGATGTGTCTAAATGAGGGAGGTGCCTCACCTATTTATACTCATCAATTGAGTGACCTTATTACCTAACTAGGTTGGCCTAGTCGTTTAATTAGGGTAGACCTACCTAGGAAGACTCAAAATAACATTTATAAAATACTTTTGTGGGTACTATTGACCCAACTTACAATGAAGGTTTTACCTCATGAATTTTACATGACCAAGTACATTATATATATATATATATCATAGAAAGTTTTGGAACAACAACATCATGCATCTGGAACATCATCGTCAACAACATGGAGCATCAGCATCATCATTAGCATGTGACATCATCATCATCAAAATGGAGCATCATCATCATCAACAACATGTGACTACTAAAACATCATCATTAGTATCAACATGGAACATCATCATCATCATCATCATCATCATCTGGAGCATCATAATCAACATCAAGATCATACAGAACATCATCATCAACATCGACATGTGACTGCTGGAACATCATCATCATCTGGAGCATTAGCAGCAGCAGTAGCATGTGACTGATGGAGCATCATCATCAACATCAGCATGTGATTGTTGGAACATCATCATCAACAACAACATGTGACTGCTGGAGCATCATCATAAAAATCATCAAATCATTATCATCAAAAGCATTTCAGGAGCTCTCTCTATCCTGTCATACGATGTCATAGAGAGTATTACCATCCCGTCCCAGGATGTCCCATCTAAAATTATCTTCCTGTCACAGGATGAAAGGATCTTACTACCGTGTCGCAGGGTGTTCCATCTAATATCACCATCCTGTCGCGGGATGAGAGGATCTTACCATATTGGGAGCTCTCTCTATCTTGTCGTAGGATGAGAGGATCTTATCATCTTGGGAGCTCTCTCTATCCCATTGCAGGATGTCATGGATAGTCTTACCATCCCGTCGTAGGATGTCACGTCTAAGACCATCATCACATCACAGGATGAGAGGATCTAATCATCTTGGAATCTCTCTCTATCCCATCGGAGGATGTCATGGATATTCTTACCATCTTGTCACAAGATGTCCCATCTAAGATCATCATCTCGTCGCAGGATGTTGTTGGAACATCATCATCAACAACAACATGTGACTGTTGGAGCATCATCATAAAAATCATCAAGTCATTATCGTCAAAAGCATTTCAGGAGCTCTCTCTATCCTGTCACACGATGTCATAGAGAGTATTACCATCCCGTCCTAGGATGTCCCATCTAAAATTATCTTCCTGTCACAGGATGAAAGGATCTTACTACCGTGTCGCAGGGTGTTCCATCTAATATCACCATCCTGTCGCGGGATGAGAGGATCTTACCATATTGGGAGCTCTCTCTATCTTGTCGTAGGATGAGAGGATCTTATCATCTTGGGAGCTCTCTCTATCCCATTGCAGGATATCATGGATAGTCTTACCATCCCGTCGTAGGATGTCACGTCTAAGACCATCATCACATCACAGGATGAGAGGATCTAATCATCTTGGAATCTCTCTCTATCCCATCGGAGGATGTCATGGATATTCTTACCATCTTGTCACAAGATGATCCATCTAAGATCATCATCTCATCGCAGGATGAGAGGATCGTATCATCTTGGGAGCTCTCTCTATCTCCTTGTAAGGGAAAACATCTTTTGGCGACCATACTGGGGAAGGAAGCATCAATTTCTTCCTTGGTTTGATAACGATTAGATCCAGTCTTTGATGGTGAACAAGGGCTGGTCGCACGCTTTAGACTACAATTTTTCACCGACGACTTCACAGAGGAAGGATCTGTTGGCAACTCCACCAGTTCAAAATGTCAAAATCCATGGAAGGCATTGTGGCTGCAAGGTTTGCACCTTTCAATTTTTCAGTTGTTCCGAATTTTCCAAATAATGTGTATACTGTGGATGAATGGGGAGACTTCCTTCCAAGATTTAGAGGAGATGATCATGACCATCCGGCACAACACTTGATTGAGTTTCATCAATACATGAACCAGCTTAGTATTCATCATGAGGATGTATTGTTGAAAATGTTTATGTATTCAATGGAAGGAAATGCCAGACAGTGGTACCGATCTCTTCCTATCTCTAGTATTTCATCAATAAAAGATTTCCATGCCATCTTTTATGATTATTGCAAGAGGATTTATTATGTTGATCTCCTTTTAGAGGAATGTTGTGAGCAATTTAAGTGCAAGAAATATCTTAGTAATAATGAAAAAACTTGTGAAGCTCAACACTCTATTGAAGAAAACATTGAAAATCACACTGTTTATGAAGATTTGCAGGACAATGTTAAAGTCGGTGTTGATGACAATCTGATTGTAGATTCAGTGAACATTTTTTCTCACAATGAAATAACTGTCCTAATTTTTTATGAAGATCAACAAAAATCAATTATATTTGAAGTGTGTGCTGATTCTTCTATTCAAAAGAGAAAATTTTAGGATTGTTGTGATGCTCAAGGTGTTGATAGTTATCTTGTAGATGCAAAGGATATTATGTCAGCTGTATCTGCTACTCCAAATATTTATGAAAATAAGCCTTGTACTGAAGGAATTATTGTAGAATCATTTGGTTCAAATGACTTTAGTTGTTTTCATGATGATATGATGTCACAAGAGACTTTTCAAGATTTATTAAATGAAGAACAACATGAACCTTCAGCATCATCATTGGAATTTGATCAAGCTGCTCCAATTTTTGATGAATATGGTGATGATTTAAAAATCCAAGATCTAGATAGGTGTGATGTAGCTGAATCTAATCAGCAGATCCATGAAGGTATTCATTTCATTGTCCATGAACAACCTAAGCTGGTATATGACAACTATACATCTAATGGCAACATGGAAGAGGAAAATCATCTTGTTAATTCTCAGGATGACATTGTTGTTGATATTGTTGAAGGAACCTATGAGCACATTCAAGATAAATTTGATGCTTTTTATTTTCAATGCCCGGAAAATCTTCATTCTCTATTTTCAGCAGAACAAATGAAATACTATTTTATAAGTGGAGCAGAGAAACAACGTGACTTTTTGTATCAATTGGAAATACAACATAACTGGGAAGACCCAGTGGCTATTTACATGAACTCGTGTTTTCCAAAATGTTTTAGCCTTTTAGAAATTGAAATCAAAGTAGAATATGTTGTACAAATTAAATTTATCTTTCAAATGATAAATTCTTCTTTGATTTCTATTTACTTGCAAGAAGTTGTTACAGACGGTTGGATGCTATCATGGCTTCACAGGAAGTATGATTATACTTGATTGGGTTGTTTCCTCCGATTAGAAGTAGGAGTAAGCAGGAGAATAAGTTTGCCATATGAGCATGTAGATTCTTTTCAGTCTGTTGGCTTGCAGTAGTATTTTGTTATTTCAAAGGTATGTGCTCAAAGTTTGAGAAAGTTTCATAGATTTGGTATAAGACTCCATAGCCCAATGGATCAGTAATTGTTGACAGAAAATAAGGCATTGGGTCTACAGTTCTTGGAAAATCACAGGGAAATGACATCCCCCAGTTGGAGCCAGTGTTTGTCCTAGGTTTGTCAGCTAGTTTTCCTAGGCCTGGTATTCACCTTAAACCTTTTTATCCTTGGTTTTTATTTTTCCTTTTTCCTAAAGTTTGGATTATTGTGAATTTCATTTTTGAATGTTATTTGCATTTACAAATATTTAGTTTTTTTTTTATCCTAGGCTCCTATAGATTATTTAAAGTCTGTTCATAATTCATGCAAAATCTAAGATTTAATAAGGCTTTGCTTATGTTTTAACATAAGCTGGCGGCACATGTCGTTTATTCAAATGCATGTAGGCTGCAAGTTTGCCGAGGTTATGTTTTTGTATAGGGTTACCAAACAATTATGAAATGGATCAAATTTTGGGGTTTTCCTATTACCTTTACAATTTTTACAACATCAGTGATTTCTGAAGTAAAAACGGGTAAAAGCTCTTATGGAAAGCTATACAGGGAGCTTGTTCTCCACCATAAAAAGAAGAGTCACTTTAAACAAGAATTGAAAACACTTGACATATGAGGACAAACATATGAAAAGTAAATTGTACAGAGTTATTAAAGGATTTCTGTTATCTTCCATTTGATGCTAAGTTTTTGAGATTGGGGCTTATATAAAAGGGCCACTTACCTTGCACCCCCTCTTCAGAAATTGGTCAGCATGTTAGCATTGATGTCATATTATCGGCCTTTGAGACGCAGTCTCATGTAAATTGGAAAATTATGGTCTATAAGGTGATATGGGAAGAACTTCAAAATATTGTTCATGCTGTTGATCAAATGATAAGAAAAACCCCTGCAAGATGAGGCCGCGTTTTTCAGAAATGTGGCATTTTTACTATGTTGAGTCATCATTTTCAAATGATGATTCTGAGTGACTGGAGAATAATTTTGTGAAACGGGCAGAGGTTTTTGTTCCTAACACATAATAGAACAATAACATCTCTCATTTTTCCTACAGGTGTCACATATTTAGAGAATCAAATCCATATATGAGCCCTAATTTTTGGATCTTGGAATTTACCTGTTTGACACATGTTTTTGAAATGAATATCTCGGGTAAATGAAAATGAATCTCAAGGAACTGAGAGAGGTTTTTTCTCATAACAGATCAGTATACAATAACATCTTTTGGTTTATACACAAGTGTCATGGATTTGGAGAACCGAATCCATCTATGAGCCCCAATTTTCAGCAGTCTGGCCAAATTTTTGTGGCAGGCAGTTTCAAAGATTGATTGTAACTGATTGTTATCTTTGGGATGTGGGAGGATTTAGACCTCACCATATATATAATGAATATTGTAACATTTTGGAGGGGAGACACACATGGGGATCGGAGATTCCTGGAGAATGTACAGTCCTGCAAATACTTTACTTGTGTAAGGATTTCTTGCTCTATGAATGACAATTTATCTGTATGGAACTAGGTTTTAAAACTTTTATTGTATGTATATTCTTGGTTCTGTTTGAACCCTTGTTTAATTTTTCATTTATGCAGATGTTTTCTATGTAGATGTTCTTGTTTGCAAGTGAATATCTATACTTATTGATTTTTAAAATGTTATTTTGGGCACCAATACTTTTACATCTGATGCATTGATGAACTGTCTATCTTATATTTGTATTCATATGTTTTTAAAACCTATTTGTTGATACTATAACGTTGTTCAGTCATTCCTTTGCAAATTTTTATCCTTATACATGTATCATCTGAATTTTTCAAATTTTTTGTTCTCTGTACCTATCTTTCCATTATCTGATTTTACATTGTTATCTAAAAAAACCCTAAAAAAGTCTTTTATTCATTGAGGTGCCTAAACACTGCTGATCCCGTAGTCTAGGTAGCATACTTTAGGGAAAACATGGTGTAAGAGAGTTATTAATTAGGACATGTGCAATATGATGTAGGTAGGTAAAACAAACTAGTAAGAAATTTAATTTAATAATGTAGCCACCCCTAACTAAGTACTTGCATGACACTGAATGAATAAGATAAATAATCAAGTAAAGCAACTATAATAAGAAACATACCATCCTCTAATTCAATCAAGAAAGTAAGGTTATGAAGGAGAGAAAATAGGTTAACAAGCCTTAATAAAATTTAAAAGTGGGTCCCCAAGTTAGTCAACTTGGGCGGCCACTATGGACTCAATAAAGAGATACTAACGTCATTGTACCTGTTTGTTTGAAAGAACTCCACTCAATACAAAAAAACAAGTCACAAGTAATGAGTTTAACACAGAATTCTAGTGCATTTGTTCAAGTTGGAATTTTTTTCCAATGTAGGATTCGATGTTTAACTACTTCTAAGATTTAGTGTCGTTTTTAGTGCTAATTGTAGTGTTTGACTTAGTACCCAATAAAGTGCCAAGTTTAGTGCCAACTATATGTAAATTACTAATTTTTGAAATAAAAAAACATAAAATGGTAAAGAATAAAATTCATGAACGATGAGATTTGAACCTATATCACTTGCCAAAATACATGATATGTCTTTGAACTACGTCTCCATAAATATTTTCCATTAAAAGTGCATGTCCAGTCTGAAACTAAATGAACCTAGTCCATATTAGAATTTATGAAAACAAAAATGAAAAATGACAAGGGAATGTTTGGATTTGAACACTAATCACTTTCCAACAGGAAAACATTCTACTTGTGTTTTATTCTCACCGAAATCAACCATTAAAAATGCATAACTAAATTGAAATTAGCCTAACTTATGCATGCAATCAAGTGAATAATGTAAATCTCAAATAAATATCAATATTTAGTACTAAAAAAAGTAAGTGATGAGAGATAGATGGGAACCAATATTGAACACCGATCTCCTTACAAGAATGCAATGGCCTTTCTTAGACCACACACATGAACTAGACCTAGTTGTTAAATAGACCCTCTAAGGTGGCATTTTTTTTCCTTTTGTCTCCATTGAACTTGTGACAACAAAACAACAAGAAACATTAGCAAATCAATGAAGGAAAACAAATTAAAAGAGAACAAAGGAGAAGGAAAAAAAGAACCCATTACCTTCCTCATAAAGGTCCTTCCATGAAACCCTAGCTTCCACGCATGAAGCCCTAAACCTACAACAACAAAGAACAATAAATTATCAAATCAATAAAGTAAAATAAAAGTAAAAGAGGAATACAAGAGGAGAAGCAAAGGAATAAGTAATTACCTTCATCATGAAGGTTCTTCCATGAAACGGTAGCCTCCATGCACGAAACCTTAAACATGCAGCAACAAAACAACAATAAACATTAGCAAAACTATAAAGGAAAATCAAAGTAAAAGAGGAAGGAAGGAAGAGATGGGAATGGATAATCCATTACCTTCTTCGTGGATATTCCTCCATGAAACCGAAAGCATAGCCTTAATGAGGATAAAACCCAAGTTAGGGATCCCTAAGGAAGAAAGGAATATAAGAAAAGAGAGAAGGAAACCAAATAAGAAAACCATGAGAGAGTAGGGTTTTTTGCAAGGGAGGATAAAATATTTTTAATAAAATAACATAAATGGCATCCCACACACAACGATTGAGACATATGTTGTATTTTTAACCCTTGACAATTCTTAAAATTTTCCCTTGGTTTTATTTAGTTTCTGAAACACATGCTAAACTTGGTGTTAAAGATAACGCTAAAATTGATGCTAAGTCTGGTACAAGAAGCGTTGAGTTTATCATCCACTCATTAAATAGAGCTATGTAGGGTTCACTTGCTTAAGATTAAGGGTAGTAATCCAGATAAGTGGCATCAAGAATAAGGGTTTACTAAGGTAAGGCAAGTAAGGTCTTCATGCCTACAATCACTACTCTTAGTGAAGGGAAGGGTTCAACAGAAAGATTTGATTGATCTAGAAAGAACCCTTGCAAAAATGAATGAGGCAGAAACAAAGGGTGGTGTCCTCCTCACTTTAAGGTGGCTCTTCTCTGGAACACATGGGGATTCCCTAATCATACTACAAATATGCCCTTGCAAAACTTGTTGAACACCATCTTATGAAATAACACAAAGTTTTCATCAAAACTATAAAAAATCACTAAAAAAATAAATGGAAGAAAAAAAGGATGCTAATGACAGTTTGTTGTAATGACTAAGTGAGGTGTTGAGGCACCAAAGTCATAGTGGGTATATTTCTTGCACATTGAAGTGTACATGGAGGTGTTGCATGTGTTATAGGCCTCTTCACCACATAGTGGCTTGTAAACAATTGAACACTTTATAATTACTTCTTAAATTCCCATGTAGAGATTACTTGAGTTGAGGTTTAGGTGAGTGGGCCATTGCATATTCTCATTGAGATGTGGCCCTACATGAGGGACACCACATATTTTGTTGGTGAACACAATTGGTTGGAAGAAAAGGCATCCTTATGGTGTCATTCCCCTATGGTTGTTGTTGGGTTTTAAATACTATTTTGCACCAATTGGTGGGACATCCTCAAGGAGAATTGGAAATATATGAGTCGTATTTGTATTTATTTATTTTCCATTTCTAAAATTTGAAACTAGTTTTAAGAATTGTAAGAAAGATTTGTCTTGTTAAATGTTGTTATGTTGAGTTAAGGAAGGGAATTCCTTGAAGTAACAACCCACCCAGCTTGATCATGTTGGGTTGGGCTATTACATTGAGACATGTTATCTCCAAAGTGATGTTGAATAATTGATAATGAATTGGATGGACATGATCTTCTTGGAGGCATTAAAGGCGAGGTAAACCATAAGTGTTCTCTAGAGAGGAGGGTAAAGAATCCCAATGTTCAAAATGGAATAAATTCAATAAATAATAAATAATAAAATGAAATAAAAAAAAGAAAGAAGCAAAAGGTTGGGGGCATATGCATGCTCAAGAGTTGTGAAGTACACCTGCAATTTCTAAAAGATGGAGGAATTCTATAGCATTATTTGGTGATCACTAACCTCTAATGACTTGATTGGTCAAACACTATCTAGATTGGTTTATTGCTACATATAACATATATTAAAACATGATTGTTTGCCTCATACTAGTGCCATTTCTTCAAGAAACATACAAGTACCTCTTATTTGCTTTTAGGAAAGGCATCGTACATCCTAAAAAAGGAAAAATAATAATAAATGTGCATTAATTGCCACATATGCAACCATAATTCTTGTTACCAATGAACTCAACCAAATCTTAATGGTATAAATTGAATCCAAATGTTGAAGGAGCAACTCACCAATTTAGCACCCTTATGATGGAGCATTGCCTTAAAGATTCTATCCTTGTATTTTTATGAGTATTCCCTTTTGTAGGAACCCTTGTTCTTGAAGCTAACTATATTGTTGAGAATTAAAACCTAAATCCTTGGCGATTTTCCTATTGACATATAATGAAGAGTTCTAAAGTGGGGTTAGAATCGATAAGTGCTTTTGGTAGGAGGTGTTGGAATTATTGTTTATACTAAGAGGGGGGGGTGAATCAATATAAAGTACAAATTTAACAATTTTGCTCTTTAAATTTATTTCAATTCAATCTCAATCAACCAATAAGATACTGATGCACAAATATTTGAGAAGTATATATATAATTCTTATTAAAATTGGAGACACTAATCTCTGAGTGTGAGCACCAACTCACTTAGGCACCAACCTAACAAGTATGCAAGCAACAACTTGTAGTTTACAGGAACCGACCTGTAAGAACTAATATCCATTGCACAAGCACAGACTTGTGGAAACAAGCACCGACCTGACTAGGATACAAATTCAATTATGCAAGCACTAACTTGTTGTTGTCAAGCACCAACTGTCTGTGAGCACTAACTCACTTGTTTTACTAGCATCAAATGGAAGGAAGTTACAACTCCCTCTCCTTGCCCTGTTCAATAGCCCTGAAATGAAGTTCTATTTAGTTTCTGTGATCTACATCCTTTTGGCTTGCACTGTTCAATATCTACGATTTGTGACTTCTTTGATCACCTTTTGTGATCCTTCTAATCTGCATATTCTATTCGGTTTGTGTCTTTTTCACTTTCCAACATATGCGTCTTATACACCTTCCAATATCTACATCTTATGCACCTTAAGATATCTATGTCTAATGCACCTTCAACAATGTACAACTTACATTGATTTTCATTTTATGTTCTTTCTACTTTCTGCCTCTTTTTTACATTCAACGATCCTCAACTGATCTACATCTTTTGCAACTATCTACGATCTTCTCTGATTTGCATCTTAACTTGCATCTTCTGCAACTATTTGTGATCTACAGTTATCAGTGATCTTCTCTAATATGCATTTTCTGTAACTTTATGCATCAAAACTTCACAATATCCATGAAAGAATCTTTTACAATAGAAATATTCTCGAACCTTTTACGATCTACTATATTAATAGTGTTTTGTTACCTTTGTTGCTTTTGTCGCAAATCTTAGTGCTAAGCACTCTCGTTATCTATGTAGTTTATGTTGATCTTCTTCAATGCTTTCTGTGCATTTGACTCACTATATATCTTCTTTCTGGTTCAACAAGCCATTGATCCCCAAAAATATGAATCTTGTACACTCAGAAATTCATATGAAATTCATCTTCAAGCTTACTTTATCATAGCCACTTTGTGTCTATTTATACTACTCTTGCTCAAAGAGTGTGTCCACACATTGGGGTTCCTTTGAATTGATGATGTCCATACTTCCTTACTTCTTAGTTAAGCCAACCACTTCATTCTATCTCTCGTCGACGTCTATCTTATCATGATTCAACATGTGGAGTTTTGCACACTCCAATGGACTGACACCTTGGTGGTGTTTGTGCTTTAGTGAATGCTTGTGCATATGTGTCCTATGTCTTAGTGGGATTTGCGCACTTCATATGTGGTTTTGCACCCTTGATGTATCATCACTTGTGGGTATTGCACACTTTCGAGATTAGCATACTTGTTCAACCGCATCTTATTCCCATGCCTTTTGCGCACTTCTGAACCTTTGTTCATCCAACTCTTTTGAATTTTACCTTGAAGAACCGTGACTGGGTGTATTTGGGATTTGTGTATATACCTTAAGTACCTCTTCATGCTATATTTACTTCTTATATATTTCTTCAAACTGTCATTCATATACTTATTCAAACAAGATTTCATATATTGGCTTTCATCATGTATTTATTCAAACTGATACATAATCTTCATGTTATAATTGTGCTAGCTTCATTTAGCTTGTTTATGCAAGAGTGAACATGCATCTCCTTAACATATGCGTTAAGCTTTTTTTCCTTATGCATCCTTCTTGTTCAATGTTCATGCATATTTCTTGTTCATTTGATGTTCATCCAATGCTTTTTCTTTTATGTTCCCCTTTTTGACATTTGACATCGATGACAATACCAAGAAACAAAAAGAGGAATCTAGATCCTAATGATGAAGGTGCCAACAAAAATTATCAGGAATCATTTTATTCATTGTTCATGATTAATAAAGTATGGATATCTCTCTTCTTCCCCCTCACTTCCCACACCAAATTTGATTGCAAAATGTTAAATTGTTTACATTTGATATTGAATTGGTGGTGGAATTAAACCCTTGGTAAGTTATCTAGAATTAGTATGTAAATGAGTTAACATGTTTCATGTGATTACATTATTTGACCAAGAGGATTTCAGAAAGGTTGGATTTGGTGTTTTGTTTACATGCCATTGAAGTAAAGCTTGAAATAACGAAGAACATACTTAGAAATGTATGAAATGGATTTGCAAAAGACAATTGTTTGGATATATGTTCTTTTTTGTTTTCTTTTCTTTTACTTAGGTAGTTACACTAAGTAACTTATTGATTATAGAGATAAGATTACTATCTTCTATTCTCTCTCTCAGTGATCTGACCATAATCACTGAGGATTATTCTCTATAACAAGGAAGGCATCTCCATATAAAATTGTACTCATATATGAGTAACACATTTGATTGATTCATAATAATATTGGATTGCAAGTGAGGGGAGACCCCTTTTAATACAACTCTCCACTAACATAGTGGTGAATTATTAGTGCATATAAGTAACATGGCACCCACTAACTTAGTGATGACTCATTAAAATTTTCAATTAACTTAGTGATAAGGCATTAATGAGATTACAAACAAAATAGGCCATATACGAAACATGTTGTGTATAGGTATAGAACATGCCCTTTGTCTTTAATATAATTTGTTCCCAAATCTATCTCTAATCTTATAAAAGTAAACTTGTTTAGACACAAATGACCTTTATTAACATGTTCAGTCATCAATAGCCTACGGAAGCCGACAAAGTAACAAATAAAATAAGATCATGCATTACATGCATAAGTATTCTTGTCATTGGTTGTATTGGACACACAACATTCTCTTCCCTCCTAAAATGCTTGGAGCTCAAGGCATAAGAAGAAGTAGATAAAATCACAATTGATAGCCAAAGTCATTTTCTTGAAGCTACACCAATAAGATATAGTCATACACAATAACCTAAGATTTGGTACCATTGCATTCACCCACTTCTTAGGTTATATATCCTCAAAGTTGTAATAATGACTGATAATTACTCAATGAGATCCTAGGACCTATTGATACCATTATCATTTAGTTGATATTCATGATGGAATTCTACTAAATAGGACTACATGAAAATGACTGTGTCCTTGACATATTCCATGAGAGGAGGTTCATCATTGGACATTTTGTGCTTCATCAAGTTCAATGATTTTATCCCTTGTATGTCTCCTTCAAAAGGAGATTTGTTTTTTACACACTAGGAGATCCATTGGGGAGAGGAAGAAATCTTGGGAAGATAAGTTGCAAAACCATTTCAATCACTTGTAGCTCTTCACCTTGCATATATTTATCACATATCGACTTAGGAGGTTATACAAAGAGAAGCTCAAAGAGGTTGTCCTTGCATGGTTAGAAGATATTTGAATATAAATTTCTGTAAACCTCTCTAAATCCAATCATTCATTTATTTATTTTCTCTATTCTCTTGATAGAGAGATTGGCATGATAAATCTATCACAAACATTCATAATGTCTCCTAATATTTCCATGGCCTTATTTGAACATACTTTATTCTTTTTTCTTCAAAAGAGGGTTGAATACAAGAAATGAGAGAAAGTTTGAAAATGAAGCTAAAATTTGGTATGCAGATAGATGAAATTCATTTTTTAGTAGCAACAAATGTCATTGGATTGTTGTGCCGCATCATACATATATGATGATTTCCCCTTTTCGATTAGGGTTCCAAGGTTGAAAATGAACAATCACTTGTTAACCTCATAACCTTTTCGTATCTTTGACAAAATCCTAGGTACAACCTACCATTTAAAGTCCTCTAAATATACTTTGAACAAAACATTGGCACCTTAATTGAATACTCTATGTGAAAGTTATGCCTTGTTGAATGCATGATACCCAAATGGACTACTTATTTTATCGCTCTGGAAGGGTGAATTAAGGTGGTTGTATCTCCCTTAGATACTTCTTCATACATTATGAATGAGTAACCATTAGAAGCACTTTTGAGTCTAGTTTCCAACAAAAAAAAAGAATCCTTTCAATTTAACCCTCCAAAAACAAGGTATGACCTCTGCAACAACAAGACCTTTTGCTACCACAAAGTATCAAAATCATTTTTTTTTCTTTGTTTAAAAATGCATAACAAAAGTGAAATTCACATACTCGAGAACCAACTTGGGGCATCTCAATGCTCAAAATGGAACAACTTCTACAATAATCAATAATAAAATGGAACAAACAAGAAAAAATCAAATTGTTCAGGGCATCACATAAGGGTTGTAATGTATCATGATTCCCATCTACAACCATAACATTAATAAATAAAATTAAAAAAACAGTAAAATAAAAAACCAGAAGAAAATGGTATCATTATAATAAAATAAACCAACATATATCCATCTTAATTCTATATATATTAAAAAACTATTAATAATTTGGTTGAATTCTATATCTATTAAAAAAATCTACGTTGATTAATAATAAGATTGAATTCTGATTAGAAAATATTTAGAGTTTATTTTAGGATGTAAAAAATGCATTAGTTGGATTGAGAGTTAGGGATCACCACCGCTCTGAGCTGCGATTGGAGCCGAGGGCGACTTCAACGAGGACGCTGGTGAGGGCTGCATCCAGCACGCCTAGAACGCTGGTCGAGGAGGAGGCCGACAGGGCCGTTGTCAGTTGAACCCTTGAGGGGGTGCAACCAGCTCGGTTGAGCTGCTGGAAGTTCAGGAGATTGATCGGCTCCCATGCATAGCTAGCTCGGAGTGGGAAGAATGGCAGAGGAGGTCGAGCCTTTGCCTACTCGATCCGAAGCCTTCGATAGGCTAATCTCCAACCATGCTAAGAGATCAGGCAAAAAAGAATTGCCGAAATTTGTCAAGCGAATAGAAGATGTGCCGGAGGTAGCCCTTCCTCCGGAAGAAACGATCCGGGTTGCCCTGTCACTAGCAGATCGGGCCTTGATCGGGCAGTTCACAGGGTTGTGGCCCTCACCCAAAACTACCGATAGGTGGGTTCAAAGGAACTGGCGTCCATTGATCACTAAAGATGTAGCCTCCTACGCCATCGGAAGGGGATACTTCCTCTTTGACTTCCAATCCAAAGACGATAAAGATTTAATTTTCAGGAATGGGCCCTACTTCATGGGGCCGCAAGGTCTCTACCTTAATGGATGGTCGCCGGACTTTGATCCGGAAGCCGATACCCCCAAAGCTGTCCCTGTCTGGGTTAGACTGCCCAACCTACCCATGCATTGCTGGAATCCCAAATCCCTCCAGGCTATTGGGGACGCACTCGGGAAATATATCGACATGGCCAGTCCAAAGGACCAATACGCATGCGCTCGCATATGTGTGGAGGTCGATCTAGAATCCGGACTGCCCGAAGCTATAAACCTCACGGTGGGGAACTGGTCCCACATTCAGAAACTGGACTATGAACAGCTCCCCTTCAAGTGCAGAGGCTGCCACGAGTATGGGCACTTCATCCGAAACTGCCCTAAAATTCCGGAAAACCAGTAGGAGAAGAGGGAAGGGTGGCATAGGGTGAATAGATCCAGATCTAGAAACCAAACAGGTGGGGGCCCTAAGAAAGGCGAAGGGAGCGGTCTATCTGAAAAATCTCAAGAGCCCCCTAGAGCTACTGAAACAGAGGAAGTACGGGAAGAAACCATAGAAACTGAAGACAGATCTAGCCATGAGAAGAGTAAAGAACCCGAAACAGCCACATCAGACCAGGGGAGAGACAATGAGGAAGACACAGCCGAAACTAAAGAAGGAGAAAGTCAGGGAAAATCTGACGAAGAACTGGATTCGGAAGAAGAGGAAGAAGAGGAAGAAGGGGAAATTGAAATAATAACCCCACGACATGCCAAAACAAAAGGAAGAAAATCAAGAAAAGAAGCTCGGGAGATAGCAACTTACAAGGATAAGCTGCAAGGATCCCAGCCTACCCTGGAAAAGTTGATGAAAAGCTCAAGAAACACCCGTCAGCAGGGGCATGCCTCGAAAGGGATGCCTACGGCCTCCAAAAGTAAATAATGAAGGCTATTTCCTGGAACTGCAGGGGGCTCGGTAGTAAAGGTAAGGAAGAAGCTATGCTAGACCTAATTTCTCTTCACTAACCGGACATACTGCTGATTCAGGAAACAAATATGGAGGAGTCAATATTCCTCCAAACCAGCAAAAAATTTTGGAAAAGAAAAGGAGCCGCTGCTCTAAGCTCCAGAGGAGCATCTGGGGGTATTGGAACTCTTTGGGATGAAAGGAAATTTGAACTTGTGGTCAACCAAAACAGCACTCATTGGATCCTCACTGTGCTGAAGCAAAAAGATACTAACTCCCTGGTAAGTATAATCAACTTATATGCTCCTAACTCTTATGGCGAAAAAGTGAACTGTTGGAATTTTCTCCGTGAAGAACGAAATAATCTGCAGGGTAATGTCATCTTAGCAGGGGATCTGAATCTCATTCTCAACCAGTATGAAAAAAGAGGGGGTTCAAGCTCTCCAGACCCGATCAAAGTCTTAGCGGAAGACATCATCTCGACCTGGAACCTCATTGATGTCAAGCCTACTACAGGGAAATACACTTGGACCAATAGGAGGTTTGGGCCTGGGCACATTGCGGCCAGACTTGACCGATTCTTGATCCAGGATAACTTCTATCTGCTAGGACTGATTATTTCCTCCAAAATCCTCTCCTTCGGTGGCTCTGACCACAAGCCCATTCTTCTGGAAATGAGACAAGAAATCAATCTGGGACCCATCCCATTTAGATTTAATCCAATGTGGGCCAAGCAAGCTGATTTTCTCCAGATTGTAGCAATCTCTTGGGCCCACCCAGTTTCTGGCTCTCCCTTCTATGTATGGGAGGAAAAGCTGAGAAGAACCAAAAAATCGTTGAAGAATTGGGCCAAAACTCTCCCTAAGCCAAATTCGGCCAAGCTCCAAGCTGTCCACGAGCTGGAACTGCACCAGGCTGATATGGAAGTTAAAATCGTGACTGAACATGACCTTCAAAAAGAGACCAGACTGCAGCTGAATCTTCACGCGGCCTGCAGAGAGGAGGCAGAATGGTGGCGCCTCAAGTCAAGGTGCAAATGGTTAAAGGATGGAGATAAAAACTCCAGTTTTTTCCACAAATTGACAGAAACCAGGAAAAATCAGAATAACGTCCGTGAAATTCTAGTCAATGATAAGATAGTCTCTCAATTTGAGGAAATTAAATCTGCAGCTTCCAGCTATTTCAGCGAGCTGTTCACAGCGCAGCCCACTCCCAGCGATGACCA
>LPNX010724018.1:160027-180605 GCA_001517045.1 Pseudotsuga menziesii
AGATTGAATTCTATATCTACTAATAAAAAACTATGTTGATTAATAATAAGATGGAATTAAAAATGAAAATATAGACTCCATTCTAATACAATTCTAGTAATAACACATTTCCACAAATATAAAAAGCTATGTTGATTAATAATAAGATTGAATTACAAGTGAAGTAAAGATATAACTTCCATTCTAATACAATTTCAGTAATAACACATTTCCATAAATATAATATTGAGCTATTAATACATCTAACACACTACTCATAACTTATTAATAATCTAAATTTAAACTTATTAATAATCTTTATAATCTATAAAATTTAATTCATGAAAAAACATTTATTAAAATCTAAAATTTAATTAACCCTAAAATATTTATTAATTTTAAAATAAAAATATCTCATATACAAATTCTATGCACAAACCTATAACCCCAGCAATTCCTTAATTTTAAAAACAAAATATCTGATATACAAATTCTATGCACAAACCTATAATCCCAGCAGTATGGAATTGTTTATTATGTCCCCGACTAGAGGATATATATGATTCGGTCAGGTGTATTAATTTGGAGTAATTTGAAAACATTTCAAGCTTAAACTAAGGTTTTTCTATAGTGTAAATTAAATTTTATTTACGGAAATTTTTAATTATTGATTTTATTAAATTGTCATTGGTTCTCAAGGTGACGTTGGCTTTGGATTTTTGTGCCCCAAGACCTGGCGGCTAAGTGATGTAAGCAATTATTTAAATGCATATCAGTTTTGTTTTTTAATGCTCTTGCTTTGGTTTGTGGGACAACTTCTAGGAGGCAAGGTTATGGCTAGTCATTGAAGAATTAAGAAGTCATTCTTCCCAGTACCCAATACCATTTACCCACTGTCGGTTGCTTGCATGCCTTTGTAGTAAGGTAGAGTTGACACGTTAACATAAATCCTAGCTTGTTAATGATGCTCTGATTCAAAAATCACATTCAAGAGCTAATGCTCTGCAATCAATGAATGAATAATTATTTTTATGTTAAATGCTTTGATATCAATTAATGAATAATGGTTTTTGTCCTCGTTTCAATTGTCCAACCAACCGTTCTATACCCAACCCTAAAAGAATAAATGAAAATAATATATTATTTTATGTTGAATAAATGAAAAAGAATATATTGTTTTAGCTTTTCAACATAGAAGGTTATTAAAATGTTAGCTCTTAGTAGTTTTGTGATTTATAGGTTCGTTTTGGTGTAATGTTTTTGTTCATGTAATGTTCTTGTTCATGCTGTCTGTGATGCAGATTTATGTTTACCTAGTTGGTTGTTAATCTTTCCCAAACATGGCTCGTACTAAGCAGACATCACCTAAATCGACTGGAGGAAAAGCCCCAAGGAAGCAGCTCGCTAGGAAGGTAGTAATTTGGTTTCAGGTTTTTCGATGACTTTTCATCTAGGGTTAAATGCAGCATACTATTTATTTTGTGTTTTTAAGAGTGTATTTTAATCAGCTTCTCTGTTACAGGCTACACATAAATCTGCTCCAGCAACAAGAGATGTCAAGAAGCCTGGTACCGTTTCTCTTCGGTATGTAGGCTTCATAAACTTCCTAATATTGAGATGTTTATTTCAATTGCTATGTTCTTTGAAGTTTATTTCTCTCATGGATAATTGTCTAATTAAAGAGAGAAATTCGAAATTCGAAAGTATCAGAAGAGCACAGCCTTTTCAAAGACTTGTTAGGGAAATTGCCCACGACTTCAAGGTAATGTATTCTAGTGCGAAAAGCGTTATTCATAGCTGAAATTTGGATGTTTTTGTTATCTAATTATTGTTCTGTTTCTTTGCAGATGGATCTGCATTTCCAAAGTCATGCAGTTTTAGCTCTTGAAGAGGCAACTGAGGCTTACCTAGTCAGTCTCTTTCATGACACTAACTTGTGCTATTCATGCCAAGAGGGTGACCATTATGCCCAAGGACATTCAGCTTACTAGGAGTATTCATGGAGAAAGGGCATAGGTTTCACTTTGAAGTGTTGTGTAACGAAAGAAGATTTGGATTTGACTTTCATGCTTTGTATATATATTTGTCAAGGGGATCATGGGACCCTTCCCATGGATGCATTGCAGGCTGCTGGACTTCGATATGGATATCATGTACCTTGAATAATTTGATATGTGGGTAAATTCATGAATTTGAGCTGGGTGTGATAGATTTAAGTGTTCTAATCTCCATGTAAAGATGATTGCAGAATATGATTGATTGTAATCAATTAATCTACAGATGTTCCTTTTGATGTGCTTATGATTGGAAGAGTAATGTTTGTTGTTTGATAAGTTATTTGTTTTAGCATACAACTGAAGTGGTTGACTGTCACTTTGTATATTTTGGGAGTTTAAGCAGTTAGGCTGGTTGTTTTTTCTAACTATTATTTCTTTATTGCATTGGAAATCCCCAATAGAGGGGATTATAATGTAGGGCACCATGCTTCTTGTTGAGTGGGGTTGAGCATTTGTTATTTTGATTATAATTATTTTTTTATTATCAGTGAAATGAAAGGTATAATTTAAGATCTGAGATCATTGTGGGTATGTATTTTACCACTGCAACAAGGGAAGCTTTGTTAAGATAACAAAGATTATAAGGCTATATCATGGTTTAACAAGTCTCAAATAATTTATTGTAATGCCCCAGACTTTTTTGAAATTAGTGTTATTCAATTATTCTGATTTATTTCAGAATATTATTTCCAATTATGAGTGGCATTCTTGTGTATTTTACAGCGTTGGAAAGTATCAAACTGCTTGATAATTTTTTAATTTTAAGTTTGTAAATTAAATTCTTCTGGAAGCTGATTCCAGCCTTGGAGAGTCGTTGCAATTTACATCTCTATCTATTTGGAGGGTAATAAGGTGATCAAATTTAGAGTTTAATAAATCCTATCAGGGGAAAGTGCCCTGTCAATGGGACGTGGCTGGCTTTGAACGACTCACTGAGCATTCTCATCTTAATCCACGGAAGTTGAAAGATGATAACTCTGACTTTTCTTTTCATAGTATTCAACTGTCCTTGTATATTTTTGAAAATTATGATTCGTTGATAGAAATTTTGTGCAATCATTGATGTGGAGTATAGATTGAGTGGCAAAATGCATTTTCTAGTTAAAATGTATGTATCATATGACGCTGAGATTTGAAGTTTTGTTGGATATATATATTTAAAGGGTCAAATTGTTGGATAAAGAGATGTAATGTTTATTTTAGTTTGGTATGAAAATTGAGGAAGCTTGACTTTTAAGATTAGAAATAGCTGAACTTTAAGAAAAAACTGAATTTCAAAATGTAGGGATTCGTGAACTACAAATATTTTTAGTATTGTATCAATACTATGAATGCACCCTAATCCCTGAAAAGATCCCTTTTATATCCGAGGGAATGGCAAAACGATTAGGGTTGTTACTTGGTTAGATCCCTTTTATATCCCAGGGAATAGTAAAAAGATTAGGGTTGTCGTCTAGTTAGATCCCTATTATATCCTCAAGAATAGTAATAAGATTAGGGTTCTGTCTAATAATTGAAATGATTTGTTGTTTATATCATTTAAAATAATGTTGAGCACAGTTTATATCATTCAAAATAACGTTGAGGTGCAATAATGTTGAGCACCTGGGTTTTATAGTTAAGAGAAAATACTAGGCTTAGATGTAGCACTGAAAGATACTACAGCAAGATGGTGGTTTGCACATAAAGATAACATAGCAGACTGGTTGCAGTGTAAAAGATTGTTGTAGATTAGAATTGCTGAATGAATTGAGTATGTAAAAGTGAAATATGATGAATTGACCTGTCGTACATAACATTTAATATGCAAATACTGTTGGTATCTAATACTTATATTCCATGATGACGCTAGATAACTTAAAATTGTTTCCAATACAGGTGAATTACAGATCATATTAGGTGTTAGCTAAATCTGGGTTTGAACCCAAAGGTTATTTGTATCCATTTTAATATTTCTTGACCTATGATAATAATATTTCTCTTCAAATTGATTCCCGTTCCTTACACTATGGTCTCGTATAGCTTGAGGCAACTCTACGCATGGAAAAAAATTACAGACTACGCTGCAATGCTCCAGTTCGTCCATAGAATCCTACACAGTCCACACCATTGTGTTCATACACACACGACCCTACAAATCCCATTGATGGCCCCCAGTTCAAGTCTTTGGATGCCTAAATCCCACAGAAATTGTTACAATATTCATTGAGGACTATGTACATGCCATCAAACGACTTACCAAAGTGTTTATTGATGCCAGGATATCAAATTACTGGTTCCCTGTGTCTAAAATGCCTAAGAATGGGGAAGACTGGCCAACTGTGACAGAGATGATAGCCAAGAATCAGCGTTTGGTAGTAATCACTTCCATGCCCTCAAAGGAAACAACAGATGGCATTGCTTATCAATGGAGATACATCACTGAATATTATCGTAAGTAACAAGCTGCAAGAATCTATTTTATTCAAGAATACGGCCTTGGCATCAACATCTAACACATTATGGGATCCTGCAGCTCGTGATGATGGAATCAAACCAGGATCCTGCTCAAACCGAATCAGTACCCTTGAATTCAAAATCAGCTTTACTGTTTCTAATGAATTACTTCCCTACCATTCCTGATCAAAGTGGAACCTGCAAGGACCATTCCACTGCACTTATCCAGATGATCAATGTGTGTTACCATGGAGCAGGGAAAGCTCCCAATTTCATCGCAGTAAACTTCTACATGGTATGATTACATCTTGATGCATTACCGGAACACCCAGAATCAGATCATTTAATTGAAATGATTGTTGATTGCTGTTAACCTCTCTAGATATCAATATTACAAAAGAAGATAGTTTAAAGTATATTCTACGTTTCTCCAACTATGTACTAATGCCCAAACCTTTGTCCTACATCATTGCCGATTTAATTGTAATACACTGGATTCTTGCAGAGGAGTGATGGTGGAGGAGTATTTGATGCAGTAGACAGAGTCAATGGTAGATCCCTATGGGGATGCAATAATATTGCAGCTTGCCAGGTTTTAAACTCTTTTAACAAAGAATCTAGCACTTATTTTTCCTACATTTTTTCTCTGGGTCTCAATGCCATTTGTTCAGTTTTCGGTGTTAGGGGAATTTCAAAAAGTGCCTAATTATTAGCATCTTGCTGGTCGAACCCTTTCCTTTCAAAAGATTGTAAAAATTGACATATTCAATTAAATATTTGTTTAAAATGAATATTTTTACTTTGCATAGAACACAATTTGCAAAGTATGGTGGAATGAAATTCTCTAATCCCCTTCCAAGAGAATGCCAAGGCCAAATCAAGACATGGGCTTGGGAAGGAGAACATATGGCCAATGGTATTGGCAATTGCTTTATTTATTTATTCCGTTTTTTGGAAAGTTAAAATAGGATCCAATTTATTTAATGAAATGTATAGGCTGAATCTATGTTAATTTATACCAATGGATTTTCCAATAAAAAATGTAAATTGTATGATAACTCTTCAAACAACCCATTCAACTATAAAATAAATCTCCTCCTCTCTACCTCAAGACATGTCTAATAATATCTCCACAACTAACTTGTGTTTTAGTTCTATATATCCTTCAACCTTGGAATAATGCGTCATGTTCTCACAGTTTTCAGCCTTTTGCATTTAAAGACTTTTTTTTCATTCATCTTGTGGGAAAATCGTATCCGTAAATATAAAAAATGGATTATAGGTTGATTATAGATTAAATAAACTTGATTAAAGTAGAAATCCAAAGATAAAAATAACTACTTGTATAATATATAAATATTAATGTTGAAATTATTATTATATTTTTTCTTTTTTATAATAGATTTATATTTTTTAAGATAATAGTAATTTTGAAGAAGTCTATTTTTGTTGAGTAATTCACAATTCATTTTGATCACAAGTTATTGATAAAAGGATCAATGGAGTTTGGAAAACATATATTGGTAGTGAAAACAATTGTAAGGCTGCATAATTTTGGTTTTGGGAAAAATAAAAGGTCATCTTCCGTGACCTTAGTTATCTAGTGATTTGTATAGCTTTCAGGTTAGAGGTTGCAGCATAAGGAAATTTGGAGTAAATTCTAACAAATCCAAATAGTATTTTTAATTTTAACCTTAAAATTATTAATTGAAATGCACATAAAAATTGGGCTTCCTCCCATTGAGGGTGAGCTTATGTTCAAGTTAATTAGCTTGAATAATGAAAGACTTCTTATTAATGTTTCAAATATCCTATAGGAGGAGCAACGTTCAAAATTGAACCCTTCCCGGCCCTTCCAAAGGGTTCTAGCCCTTCCCAGAAGTGTAAAGTAGCCCTTCCAAAGGGTTCTACCCCTTCCCAAAAGTGTAAAGTTAAAATTTCCCTTCAAAAAAACTTAAAATCTAAATTTTACCCTTCCAATTAAGAAGGGAATAATTTATATCAACATTTCAAAAGAAGGGAAACATTTGAAATTACCTATCCATATAAATTTATGAAGATGTTGAAATTTCTATGCTATAAATTTCAACTCATCATTCAAAATATTGGTAAAATTCCAAAACCAAAAGGCATGGCTTGTAACGGACTTAAATAATCTCTTTCTATGCTAAGAAGTCGGTCGAACTGAGAAATCTCAGAGCTAGACTGCAAGTAAATCTTGAAATAGTGCGAAGCTGTTATTTTAACGCGATCTTATCTTTAATAGTTACATGGAAAGATGCATATATTTTCTGTACGGCTGTGCTTAGACACCAGAAATCGTCTATGCGACATACAAAGAAAACAAATTGTACAATTTCTATGGCTCTTCCTGAAGTTTAAGCTCCCTTTTTAATCAATTTCTTAAAAGTTTTAATGGTAGAGTAATGATCCATGGTCATTTCCCCCTAAGTAGCATCATGTAGAGAATTGCTAATTCCACAGTAACTCTTGGTTATTGTAACTTCTCCTAAAGTTTTCTAGAAATTAAAATTTATTAACGTCATCTTCATCTTCTAAGTTAATGTTGCAAAAGGACCAGCCTTGATTGTTGCATCACTAATGTGAAGGATGGTGACGCCATTGTCACATATTGTATAGACTACAATATGTTTTTTTTCCATAAAGGCAGTGAATTCCAATAGTTGGTATTATGTTATAATTTTACAATGAGATGTTTATGGTTATTAATTGAGAAAGGTTAAACGGGTATGGGAGGTTTTCTTAATTGGTAGCCATGCTTTAAAATATAAAGTCACAGATAGTTTTGTCATGGATATTTTAGACTATATAAGCATTTTTTTTCATAAAAGCAGTGAATTCTAATAGCTGGTATTAAGTTATAATTTGGTTTGTGAATTCCAATAGATTATTTGGTTCGTGAATTCCAATAAATTATTACGTAAGTCACGGCAATCAGTGTATTAATTCTACCATACAGAAGTTAAATTTAATTTTTTAATATTTTACAAACTTCATAGCAATTATTAGAAAAAATCCATGAACCAATTTAATTCATGGGAAAAACCACCGGCCAAGGAAACACCCACCAGCTAATTCAATTCATGGCTGTTTTTTTTGCCTTCACTACTACACATTTTTTACGGGAGAAATCAATCATGTATTGTTTTTTTGCCTTCACTGCATTACCTCCTACACATTTTTTACGCCAATATCAATTTTAATACCAATAAATTTCCCACTATCTATACAATATCTAATATCTAGAATAGATTTTGGCACTGGAGCCAACGCAAACCAGTACACTGGCAGACTGGTTGAGACAACGCTGATGAAATTTGACCCTGGATCTTTTTTGATCTAATGTTGGCTTCTAAGACAACGATCAAATGATCCAAAAGAGCTTAATATATGTTAAAAAAGGTTTTGAGAACTTTCTTTTTTATGTATTTTGATTATCAACCGTGAAGGTTTTTTTCACTTTTTCGGAAATAAACTTACACTCAAATATATTAAATTGTTTTAAATACAAACATGTTGAACTTTTCATATACCCTGAGGGGTACATAAGGTGAAGAATTACTTTTAATAGAATGAGAAGTATTTTTTATTGGAAAAGAAATATGTGAATAAAAGCCATGGCTAATGTCAACATTATTTAAAAAATGTGGTTTAAAAATGAAATTATAAAAGGAACTATTCAATTTTTAGTTATCATGGATTTGTATTAAATTTAAGTATGAATGTTTTATTGGTAATCATAATAATCATTGAATTTTCTAGTTTTTTTGCTTTCCGTAATGATATGTAAATTGTTCACATGAAATCTTAAAATATTGGAAGATTTCATAATCTTAAACACAACATAAATTGAGAAAATGTAATCATAATTATATCAAAATTTCATATTTTTTAAGAATGAGTGTTATGTTTATTTCACATTGCTTTTGACATTTTATGAAGTTCAAGAACCTTGTTGCAAAACATCTATCTATTTTCTCAAAAGTCCAATGCCTTCAACCCTTTCAACACTTCAATAGTGAAAATATCTAAACCCTTTCAGCACTTCAATAGTGAAAAGATCTAAGATATCAAGCCCATAAAACAATTTTGTGAAGAGTCTTGAAAGCTGCACAATCTATACAATATCTATATAAAGTACAAGAAAGCTGCAAACCACTGTTAATTTTTAAGTCTTTTTCAAGCTTAAATCCATCTAACCCAAACAAGAATTAATGAAAGAGCTGGGTATCTAACCAGAAAATTAATTAAATACCTGGGGATCAGTGAAGAATTAATAGTATAACTATGAAAACCTTGACAACCACTCCAACCACGTCCACCTTCCGGAATTACATCGCCCTCCCAAAGTAACCCTAAAATGTGCCTCCGGTATCTCTCATTAAGAATTATTCTTATTATTTTCTTGGGATTTTCCCATATTCCCTCTTCATTAATACTAAGGCATGATTTTTTTTGTCAGCAAAAACATACTTTGAATGTCAATCTGTGCCCTTATCGTTTTGCCAGTAAAAATCAGTTTTTGTTTCTATTTTTTTTAACATAATCTTTAAGATTAATATGTATTTAGCGGAGTATTAAATGAGTTGAAGAAATGAATATACACTATTAGATATCATGATGCATCACATCTAACCATGTTTATGCATGTAGTAATCGACCTGACATGACACTACACAAGAGCCAAAGTAATCGACTTAAGCTATCAAAATTATTGGGTTTTCAAGTGACACAAAATAAATAATTTAATTAACTTAAATGAATAATGGTCAAATTTGCTTAGAAGTTTAAATATAAAGATATAAATTTAAGTTCAATTCAGTGAAACTTTAGTGCTAAAGCTTTATAATGATTTTAACCCTATAATATAATGATTTAAACTTTAAACTTGGTGTTGTATTTTATTTTTAAAAGTTTGGTTCAGTATACACCAACTACATGTTAACATATAGTTTGGTTCATTCGATCATTTACAAAGTATTTGTTTACATAGTGTATAATTGTATTTGGAAAATATTCTCTATTTTTGTGATTTATTTCTTATTTAGTTTTTCTTGGCATAAAAGATGTTCTTATTCCATTTTTGAGAAATTTAGTTTATATTATGATAGTTATTAGTGAAATCAAATGGATTTAAAAGAAATTCATAGGAATTTCCCTTCACATAGGTTTTAAAAAAAATCATGGCTTCAAGGGTTATATTGCATCTGCATGTTTTAATTTGTTGTAGTTATTTTATGATTTTGGTTGAATGGTCACCATGAAGGTTATTTATTCTACCTATTTCATTGAAGGAATTTGTGCCATTGAAGGCATTTGTGTGTTTACCTATATGCTACACTCTTTTCCAAGTTTACCTCGATGTATCCATATTTAATATCCAATAAATTGGATCTTTGAACATGAATAAGGATGCTTAGCACACATTTTGCATCTTTTCCAATTATCTTTGTTTCCTCAAAACATTGATAAATCAATTCAATGGGTAAGTAATGAAATCGATTTGATGGCTAAGTAATTTTTTTGGCAAAATAATTTTTCTTTTGTTACAAATTTGTGACAAAGTACCATTTTTCTATATATAAATATAGCAATAGTTGTTACCAACTACGGTGACATTTCCACCTCGTGGTGCCGACATTCATGTAGAGTTATTTATGGGGGAATGCTTAGAGTAGCAGTGGATGGTACAAGGTATATGGTATTGCTGAGCCACATTGATTGAGAACAAAGGCTCATAATAATCCCTGGTACGTTACAGATCTTCTCCTCCCATTAATTTTCCCCTCCTCATGCTTCAACTTTGCAGTTGGGATGACTACTAAAATGTCTTTTACCTTGAACTATGCAAAAATATATACCCACTTGTTCTTTTGAGTCTTCACAAGCCTTGTAATATAAACTGTTTTACTTTTAGTTTGTCATTGCATAGAATTGAGACATAAATACTTGACTTCATAACCTAATAGATTGGTAAAGTAAATCATATGCATTGATCGACCCCCTAGGCTCTGATGAGGCAGGCAGCAGACTCGGATGATAAAAGTTCAGATCATCAAGCAAGCTCGGGTGAGATGAGGTAGACTCACTTAGTCAGGTAAGCGCTGAAAGAACACACACATATATATATATATATATATATGACTCGCTGGTTGTTTTTTATTGACCTAACTTCTTTGCTTTCTTTCAAGAGAAGAGCAAGTGTTCATAAGCGACGTAATAACTTGGTACTCCTTCCTCTCGACCAATTATGCTTTCTCTCTCTCGGGTATCCCCATGATGGGTACTTATCTCTCGGTTAAGGTGTTCACGGGGTAAGGTGAACGGGGGACTACTTCTCTGTTATTTTGGGTAGGTTGTAATAATGGGAAACACAATCAATCTTTTCATTCGATGAGAAGTAGTGAAGTAGCTAGATGACTATGGTGGTGTTTCTTGCAATCTAGTTTTCGCAAGAAAATTTGAATAATGTGTAGAAATCTTTTTATGAAGTTTGAATTTTACATCAATTTATTTCATATGTCCTTATGTAGGCAGTTGAAGTTATGAAGCTTGTTTGTCATGAATTGAGTCAAGCTGCGAATGATGTTGAAAGCACAGCAATGGATGATATTGTGAGGGATTCATATCGTCATGTGATGTTTGGTTTATCTGTGTATAAATGTTTCTTCATATTTTTTATGCCTACTAAAAACCTGATTATCAACTTTTGTGACTGCTTTGGAGGTAGCTAAAACATTTAATTTAAGTCTTTCTAGTGCTTCTTCAAGGACCTGTAAATATGTATTGAATACGCTGATGCAAGTATGTGCATAGTTGGCTAGTCATTTGTTTTGATAAAAGTTTTATTTTTTTAACAATGGTTACAGATATTGTTTTTTTCTGAATTTGCACTTTCTTTCTACAGACATTCCAAATAAAGAAACTTGCTTATGGAGTAAAGGAAGGTACACTTAACATTCTTATAACTGAGATTCTCCTCTGGCTACTCGATGAAAGGGTTCCACTAATGGATGATGGTATCCAACTATTGAAATCTCTAAACGTTTTAATGCTGAAAATCTTGGTGAGAATCATATATTAACTTATATGATAGTGTGATATCATTCCTTGTACAGATGAAAACTTTGTTGTTGCATTGGATTGAATCTCATGGATTTTGACTCACAGGAAAATGCCGAGCGAACTTCAGCTTGTGTAGTTTTAATTTATCTGTTGCGCCCACTAGATCCATCCAGGTGGCCATCTCCAACATCTAAGGATGCTTCAGTTTCCAGGAGTCAGAAGTTCTCTGATCTTGTTGTAAAATGTCTAATCAAACTTACAAAATTAAGAATAATCATGATTGATTGTGTTTATTGTTCCTAATGTTTTATTTCTTATACTTCTTATTGTGAAGGCATTTTTGGTTTCATATCGATCTTGCACAGGTTCTTCAAAAACATGTTGCTTAAATCCATTAATTTTCTCAACGTGATTATACCTTGGTTCCCAATTGGGGCATTTTTTTATATCATGAAATATGTTTTAATCTCACCATTGCTCTTTTCAGGTGTCTTTGTTCTTCCCCATGATCATCTAGATTCACTCGAGGCTGCCAAAGATATAGCCATCTTAACGGATAAAGTATTTTTAATTGTTGCCAATATTTTTACTTCATTGACTTGCACCATTTTAAAATTTTCACCTTAAATTGCAAAGGATAAAGCTCCTCCAGTTGATAATAATAAGAATGTGCAGCAAGCTAATGATGAGGATGAGGACGAAACCGATCGGGTATAAGCACACGCTTCATGATCAGTCGCTCTAAGCCTCGGTCCCATGAACATTATCCTGGCCTAGCCTTATTCCTTTTGATGATTATGATCATGCCCCGCCTCGAGGGCCATACAATCGTGCCCCTGTCTATGACTATCCTCCTCCTCATGGTAAGTAGTATTCTTTTGGATATGCATATGGTGCTAGGTTTGGACGTTAACTAAAATATGAACCCTAATTGTTTGTTCCTTGTTGACACTAGGTCAGCATCGTCATGTTATCTAACCCCATGTATCACATGTGGTCTCTGGTAAGGCTTCCCCGATACTGTTTATGTCTAACTTGGATTTTTCTCCTTTTGAAAGCAAATAGTGCTATATTGATTCTTGCATATAGTTTCTTGTTTCTGTCTAACTTGAAGTTTTCACCTTTTCAAAGTAGATAATGCTATACTGATTCTTGCATATCCATGTTTTTATGTTCCTATGGCTTGGGTGATATCTAGTTTTCCAGTCCTTCCACCCCCAACCTCAACGTGTGACATTCATATTGCAGTCTGTGATTATCATGCTTATGTTCTGCTTGGAATTCCAGTGAATTCATAACTTGCATTGATAATCCATGCACCTAGATTTGGAGCATTTGGACTGTTTCCTCTATAGCTTGTGCTTATTTTCTTTCTTCGTCGCCTGCCTCCACCTTGTTGCCTCTCCTCTCCTCTTCACCATCCTATTTGAAACATCTAGTGAGTTTGATGGCCACTATCCTTGTTATAATTCTTCTTTCTCTCTTTGAGGGTCGTCTTACTCAAATTTTGCTCCACTCAAATCCTCATCTCTGGCATCCTATGCCATTTTTTAAGTTGTGATCTCCCTCGACTCGCTTCTTTCATCTTCTTCTTCAATTTCCATTCCCATATATAAACATAGAAACTAACGTTCTGAGCTGATTGACGTTCAGAGAAAATGTAATTCGCAATCTTTATTTTATATATTTCTACTCCAAGCCAATAAAAGGAGAATCAATAACTTTTTTTCCTCCCTATCAGCTCGCTTACTTGGCTCACTCACTCCTTCCTGTCCTAGTCGCTTATTCGCGTGCCAAAATATTTCAGTGCGCTAGTTGCAAGTCACAGGGACAGACCTAGGTAACTGTTATTATGTATATAAGAAATGATTTCCACTATCAATACCCCTCCCCTCCCCGTGTCAACCGACTATGCTAGTGACTGATAGTTTCTCGGTAGAAACTGCGTATATTTACCTGGATGGTTATGTATCAAGCAACGTTATATCCTGTTAATTGCTCACTCCTTTAGCGTCATTATATGTTTTATCTCATGCATCTCATATCTTATTAATAAGGGAGAAGGGACTTTATTTTAAAGCTTGTTATTAGCATGACCATATATTCCTCATTTGTTTCTTTTAGAAGGGTAGTGAGGTATGCTTGAGGTTCTCTTCTTGATGATGTTTATGTATGTAATCAAGTGAATATTAAAAGCTGTCAAGTGGCTTATAAAAAATTTCACTCTTTTTTTATTGAGTTAATTTTTTTTAAGCATCTGCAAACCACCAACCAACACAGATGCAATGTCGGGGACATTGCCACCTCGTGGCTCTTGTTTTGAAAAAAAAAATCCAACATATTGTGAGAGTGTTTTCTAAAATCTCTACGATACGAGTTCACTCAATGAATAAGTTGAATAAGAGTTCAATGAATCAGTTTCTTGCGCGAATATCTATGAATTGTGAATTTCATGAGAAATTGAGGCTTCTAAAACCTAAAACCTCAAGCATAAGAGTTTAATGAAGAAATTTTGCGCGCATAGATCTTTGAATTGTGAATTTCTCATCAATTTCTGCGTCTAGAATCTCAAACATACAAGTTCAATCAAAAGTTTTCTTGAATTTCATGGGAAATTGAGGCCCAGTTTTGAAGATGCTTTTCATTTGAAACATTAATGAATCAAAGAAAGCATTTTTGGACATCTAAATCCATACAGAGAAGGCAAAGAAGGCGCCTACTGGATACATTGGATGGAGCACGGCTATGGCGATGGTAACGATATTCAGAAATCAGAACAAGGGATATCGGTGTCTGGGTATGCCGTTGCAGGGTCCAATTAATACTGAAACATATGTCAAAACTGACGAAGCTTATGCCAATTGCAGAAACATGGACACTGGCGAGCAAGTAAGAACGCTATGCAAGCATGGCCGAGTGAAAGAGGCTCTACAGGTTTTGCATGTTATGGACCTCCGAGGGGTTTGCGCAGACTTTGCCACTGTTGATTCTCTTCTGCAGGGGTGCCTGAGTAAAAAAGCCCTGAAAGAAGGCAAACTGGTTCACGCCCACATCATTCAAACTGGGTTCAGATGGCATGAGATCCTTTTAGCGAATAAACTTGTGACAATGTACGCCAAGTGCGGGAGTCTGCGCTATGCGCGCAGAGCTTTGGATGAAATGGGTGAAAGGAGTGTTGTGTCATGGACTGTGATGATTGCAGCTTATGCCAAGAATGGAATGACCAAGGAAGCCTTAGAGCTGTTCTACCAAATGCAGCGTTCTGGTACCAAACCTAATCAATATACGTATGCCAGTGTTCTTCCGGCATGTGCTAAAATGGAAGCTCTGCAACAAGGCAAGGAAATTCATGAAGAAATAAATAGAAGAGGATTTGAATCCGATTTATTTGTCGGGAATGCTCTTATAGATATGTATGCCAAATGTGGGTGTATGGAGAATGCATGCAACGTGTTTGACAAAATAAGTTTCCCAGATGTTGTATCTTTTAACACTATGATTTCAGGATACGCCCAAAATGAACATATTGATGAAGCTTTTAAAATTTTTCAGAAAATGCCTCAACGTGATGTGTTTTCCTGGACATCAATGATTGCAGCTTATACCAAGAATGGAATGGGGACGGAAGCGTTAGATTTGTTTGACCAAATGCAGCAATCTGGTGTCAAACCCAATCGATATACGTATGCCAGTGTAATCGCGGCTTGTGCTAACTTGGAAGCTCTGCAACAAGGCAAAGAGATCCATAAAGAAATAAATAGAAGAGGATTTCAGTATGATGTATTTGTTGGGAATGCTCTTATGGATATGTATGCTAAATGTGGGTGTATGGAGAAAGCATGCGATTTGTTTGACAAACTGCGTTGCCGAGATGTAGTATCTTTTAACACTATGATTTCAGGATATGCCCAAAATGGACAAATTGATGAAGCTTTTAAAATCTTTCAAAAAATGCCTCAACAAGATGTTACATCTTGCAATATTATGATTTCAGAATATGCCGAAAATGGACATATTGATGAAGCTTTTAATATATTTCAGAAAATGCCTCAACGAGATGTGTTTTCCTGGACAGCAATGATTTCAGCTTATGCCAAGCATGGAATGAGTAAAGAAGCCTTAGAGATGTTCCACCAAATGCAGCGATCTGGTACCAAACCCAATCAATATACATATGCCAGTGTTCTCCCTGCTTGTGCTAACATGGAAGCTCTGCAACAAGGCAAGGAGATCCATGAAGAAATAAAGAGAAGAGGATTTGAATCTGACTTATTTGTTGGGAATGCTCTTATAGATATGTATGCTAAATGTGGGTGTATGGAGAATGCATGCAATGTATTTGACAAAATGCTTTGCCAAGATGTTGTATCTTGTAATACTATGATTTCAGGATATGCCCAAAATGGACATATTTATGAAGCTTTTAAAATCTTTCAGAAAATGCCTCAACGTGATGTCTTTTCTTGGACAGCGATGATTGCAGCTTATGCCAAACATGGGTATAGTCAGGAGGCCTTGTCATTGTTTTTTGAAATGCAACGAAAGGGCATCCAACCCAATCAGGCCACCTTTGTCATTGTCCTCCCAGCTTGTGCCGACATGAAAACTCTTGAGCAAGGCAAGGAGATTCATAAAGCATTAGTTGGGAGTGGATGCCGTCTTGATGACTTTGTGGAGAATGCTCTTGTAGACATGTATGCAAAATGTGGGAGCATAGAAAATGCACGTGGTGTGTTTGATAAAATGGTTCACAGAGATTTGATTTCATGGAATGCAATGATCACAGGATATGCTATGCATGGAGATGGCAAAGAAGCCCTAAAATTATTTGTCCAGATGCAGGACACTGGCATAAACCCAAATCATGTCACCTTCATTGGTGTTCTGGCAGCATGCTGCCATGCAGGCCTAGTGGATGAGGGCTGGCAGTACTTTGAACTGATGCGTCAACATTATAACATCACACCCACAATGCAGCACTATAGCTGTATGGTTGACCTTCTTGGACGTTCTGGGTGCTTGAATGAAGCATATGACTTTATTAACAAGATGCCAATAGAGCCTGATGCTGCTGTATGGGGATCATTGCTCAGTGCTTGTAGAGTCCATACTAATATAGAGCTAGGTGAACTTGCAGCAAAACGACTTTTTGAATTGGTTCCAAAAGATGCTGCACCCTATGTTTTGTTATCATTATCAAACATCTATTCTGCGGCTGGCAGGTGGGATGGGATTGAAAAGATACGGAAACTGATGGAAGACAGGGGAATAACAAAGAAACCGGGATGAAGTTGAATTGTGGTTGCTAAACAGGTACATGCTTTTGTAGTAGGAGACAGATCAAACCCACAAACAAAGGAATATTTGGAGTGCTGAAAGTATCATCTGGGCAGAAGAAGGCATCAAAGTATGCCTCCAATCCAAGATATGATGCAGAGGAAAGAGCAAGTTCTTGGTCACCACCGTGAGAAACTGGCAATTGTGTTTCAACTTATTAGCACAATGTCTCAAACAGCTATCTAGATCATCAAGAACGTTTGAGTGTGTGGTGACTGCCACTCTGCCATAAAGTTCATCTCTAAGATTGTTGCATGAGAAATTGTTGTGAGAGATGGCAGCCGTTTCGATCATTTCAATGAGGGATGGTATATTTGTCGGGATTATCGATGATGCTAAGTAAAACAAGAAGTTAACATAAGCTACTTAGTAGGTCCCCAACATGAGATTTGTGCAGAACGTTGTAGAGGAGGAACAAAGAACAAGTTCTTAGTCATCACAGTGAGAAGCTGCAAGAACAGAAAAAACAAGTTTCTGCATCTTGTCAACTTCACATTGGCAGGCAACTACAAGGTATTACTTTTGGCTTTTGAATGTCTTAACAGGGCTAGCATATATTTTGAGTATAGACATGGATAATCTGTTGTTTAGAAATGATACTGTATGTCAAACTTGTTTAGATATGTAAAGACATGACACCTTCAATCATCTTCAGGTTGGGCAGGTATATTTGTGGAATTGTTCTGCAAATTCTAATAATGAAACTGGATTCTAAGAATGGATTTTATGAGTTAGAGAAACACATTGTTATAACACAATCGACTGCTCAAGAGTGCTCTTTATCATATATTCTTGCCTATTTTGCATTCAACTGTTGGTGCTTGTTCAGTGTCAGTGGTCTATTTGGCTTGAGTGAAAATCGGGGTTATTCTCATGTAAATGTTTTAAGGATTAAGTTTGTTATGCTAATCAAAGTATCTAAATGTTTTAAACAGAGCAATCTAAAGAATTATGCGAAAATTTTCTTTGAGATTGAAATTCATTAATGCCGAGGTCTGCAGTGTGGTATGTTGCAATGATTCCACATATCATGATATCATAACAGCGCAGGCTACAGTATCTGAATGACACAGACTACCTACTATTGTCTACTGCCAACAGGTCTGGAATTGAACAGCTGGAATGAAATTTCAGGTGATGAGCTTTAGAGCTAGAAAGCTGGAATGAAATTTCAGGCGATATCCAAAATACTTTTTAATTAGAGTAGAATCACAGAACACGAGGAATACAATGTTAATTGTGGTAGACCTCTTAAGGTAACACAATCCTTCAGATTTTTTATCAAGTTTCCGCTGTATTTTGCATCAAGCTGCTACAAAAGGAATTGGAGACCTCTTTCATGGGAAGTTGTGTAATATGAAAAAAGTTAAGATTGTCCAAGGGTGCTGTGAGGCATTCTTGAAACTTGTTCTTTTTGCATGTATTTGTCTTGCGATCCAAAGCTAAGATATTGTGTATCTAAGAAAGGTGGATATTCTTGAGGTAATTTGTTCTTAATGGAATATTTAATAGAAGATGCATTCCTATGTTGAGGACAAAACCAGGAGTGAAAGCTTTTGTAAGGGTTATGTTCTTAGTGCAAATCACAAGTTTCAATCTTTGAAGTCACTCTTCTTGTCAATGACAGTTCCAAGGCTATGTAGTATGGACTCCTATGGAGGAAGATAAGCCTAAGAGAGGTTCAAATCAGATGGCCCAAGTTTGGCCATATGAATAGCAAAGAAAAGCGGTTCTCATGGATCCTGAAAACACATAATTTCATTACTGCGGTTACTGTGAATGTACTGAAATATCCTAATTAAAGTTTGCAATGACAAAATGCATCAAAACTAAAGTTTAAATTTGATACATGCAAAAATCTTGTTGTTAAACCTGGAAAACTCTTTCTGTCAAACTTCTCTAGAGTCTAGATAGAGAATACCAATTCAAGTATGGCATTGATAAAAAATTGTTCTTGAAAAAATTGTTACTGCATATCATTATTCTTGAAAAAATAAAAAGAATTGTTCTTTTATGGCTTTCAAGTTTTCTATTTGATAAAGAAAGAGAATATTTTTTTTGTTTTTTTGCATTTCATTTCTCTTTGCTTAGTTATCTTGTTTCAACATGAGTCCAAACACCATTGGTTTCACCTCCGCCACCCCCTTTGAGTAATTAACAACCCTTTAAAATAAACGCTTAATATTTAAAATTTATTAGTAACTGTTTATTTCTAGGGACGACACACACTAGTCTAGGCTAGTGTTTTGGGTTAGGGATATCTTAACTACCCAAACCTTCAAACTCAAACATAGTGGCCTATCTTCTAGGAAATCCAACTTCGTTGAGAAAGACACCGGGAAGCTCCTCTCACACAGGAGTCAAGCACGAGGTCATGCGATACTGAGTTGTTGGAGATACCCCTCCACTTCTAAGTAAAACATACACCAGAGCTATTGCACGTTTGAGGACTCATCTAGTTCGCCTCCTGATCTCATGTGGTGCTTGGTACACTACTACATTTTGATCCAAAATCCGACGGAAAAATCCGACGGCGCGTGGATTTCTCTTTTTAAACGTACCAAAAATCACAATGATACATTTTTTTTTTGTAAATGTGGCCACAAGCGTCGGTAAAGCGACGACTATTCTCATAACCGTCGGTTTAGAGACGACGCGTTGTTAAGCGTCGCTTAAGCGACGGATTAAGCGACGACAACTTCCCAAAATAGCCAAATTTTTTTATTATATATCCATTTTAGTCGTCGCTTAAGTGACAGAAACTTCATAAAATAGTCATTTTTTTTATTATACATCTATTTTAGTACCGAAATAGAGAGGGAATTTATGTGTCGGCGCTACTAAAACAAGGTTTTTATGAATTGAAAGTAGCGGAGACAGCTAAACATGGTAGGAGCACAGGCCATAGAGACATGGATGGCACAGTGGCAAAGTGGTTAACCCCGTTTGGAACCACCAGCAAAGGCAACGGAAACTAAGGCAGAGGAGGAATCGGCAGAGCTAGCAGCGTGCCAAAGTTCTGAGTTCCCTTAAGCAAGCACCTAAAATTTTCTGCATATCTCTCCAAACTGAGAATAGGTCATCTTACCTGGCACTTCGTGTATCAATCCGCCTCCCTCTTCTGCAATTTCATTGAATCACCCACGCCTCCAAATCAATTCATCAGATTGTGAAGGATGGTGTCACTCTCAATTGACCGAATTGCAGTAGAAGCTTAGGTCATACTTCAAAGGAAGGATTGGAGTGCTCGTTTTAAATTGTTTTAAATTGAAGTTGCAACTAATGTTAAGTGCTTATGAGAAAGGATGGCGCAGTAGCAAAGTGGTTAACCCCGTTTGGAACCACCAGCAAAGGCAATGGAAACCAAGGCAGAGGAGGAATCGGCAGAGCTAGCAGCATCTAATTGATGAAGAATTAGACACTATCCGATGAAGTTATAGGATCCTTTTGCAGTTTTAGAGTTTTTGCAAGGTTTTAGGGCAGGTTTTTTTGAGGTTTTTGTGAAGATGGCAGCTTCATGCTTTTCAATGGCGACTACCCAAGTGCTGCCTTCATTAGAAGCAACAGCAGTAACAGCGTTAGGAGGAGGTTCAGCATGTCTGAAGGCTCCTTGTTCAAGGCTTCCTATGATGGCCTTGCCAACGGCTGCCCCTTGTCATTCAGGGATATCCCATTAACGGCTG